>VZRS01008075.1:105611-189092 GCA_013398055.1 Ifrita kowaldi
AAAAGTTTAAGAGCTAGCCCTAAAAAAAGGTGGGTTTTTTTTTTTGTTTTTTTTTTTTTTTTTTGTTCTTGTTCATTCCTGCCTCTGCTGTCCGAGGCTATTTCCGCTTCTACAAGGTTTCCTCCAAGCACATGAGGAGTAAGTCATATGTGTCTACCCAGTAATAAATTATATTTTGCGTGCAGAAGTCTCCAGGATGATTGAGAAGAACACGCATTGCATATTACTGTGAATTATTGAAAGTTCTGTAGCATTTTAGAAAAGCACCTATCTAAATCTTAAACATTTATAGTAGCCTTCAAGTTCAGTCATTATCTTTGTCTTTGTGAAGCAGCAAATATAGATCTCACAACAGTGGCTCTGAGAGCACAGAACCCAGTTATATATCCTTTCAGTTCTTCAGATTCCTACTGAGTGAAAAGTGCAACAGGAATCTTCCTCTGTGGTGATGATGCTGAGGATGATGCTGATGACAATTTAGCATTTCTTTTCATTCTTTCTGTGTCTCCAAAGAAAGCAGCAATTATGTGTTTTCCCTCTGCTGCACTGCTCAGTTTCTTGAAAGCAATTTGTTGTGGAGAATTATATTCTACTTGTTTTTTTTCCTGGGAAATATGTTTTCTTAGACAAGAGTTCCCACCTCAAACTGTGTCATTAAATTTCACCTCACTTTTCATAAGTGCTTTCATATGCATCCATATTGGTTTGTGCTGATAGAAAAAGTGAAGCTGAATAGTCAAAATTCATCAAGCAGTGCGACAGAATCCAAGTACCATATTATTTTTAAATGTATATTTGTTTTCAATACCTGTTCCCTGTATATTAACTCTGTGTGTACACAAACGCATGGTTAAGGATATGTACTCTTTTGCTAAAATACAGTATTACATGATAACAAAGAACAACACCTGGCTTAACAGATAAGCACCTGCGAGTAACATTTTGATACAGATAGGCATATCCTTCCTCCTTTGGTAATATAAAAGAATGAAATACAAATTAGGAATGGTCTTTAGCTGATGGCAATTGCCAAAAATACTATTATTATCCTATCCTAGGTCATCTTTCTGAAATTGATAGATTAGGAAAAAATCACAGGACAATATTAGTCTAAATACTGATGTCCTGACGCACAATTGCACTGCGAAATGAGATTAAGGGATTCTGTGCTCTGGCTTGTAGACATTTAATTTCTGATTAGATGACTGGAAGAAACTGTTATGTTCAGAACAGTTAACTGGAAGAAACTGTCAGAGTGTTGATGTTTTCCAGGGACTGCGGCTCCACAATGCCCGTTAATTCTATTTGGTTTTGTGAGAAAACAAATGGATTGTGTATACTTCTCTGGGGAATTATGAGGTTTCCTTGCTATTTTGCAACTTTTCTTACAAAATTCACTGACATATAAACTATACTGGCATATAAAAGGCATAAACAGGGCCTGATTTCATATGGTGACAAAAGTATCCAGTGGCCCTGAAAGTGAAGCTTGCTGACTTCTCCAGCTTGGAAGTCAGAAGATAACTAGAGGAAAGCAAGAGGTCTCTGTTTAAAAGAAAACACACATGTCAATTCTTACTTCTTCATCTTCTTGATAACAGGCCCAAAACAGTTTTACAAATCCTGCATCAATTTCGGAGAAAACCTTTTGAAGCTTCTATCATCACACTAAAGGCACCTTATTGTCTGAACACAGATTTATAAAACACTGAAATGGTATTCCTCAAATAAGCTGCCAACAAAGGAAGAAAGTAACTTATCAAAACTGAGACCCCAAGTATAACCCAATTCCGAGTTGCAATTAAGGGCCTGAAGTTACAACCCCGGAGATTTGAATAACAAAGATACAACTTTCTCTGTGAGATGTAGATATCTTTGATACCCAAGAATAGGATGTTCATTACAAACCAGCATACCTTTTCTGCCCTGCCTTCTTTAGCACTTCAAAGAGAGGCTTGGCTTTGTGTTTGTCTCTTTGGACTGTCAGGGATATATACCAAATGTGATACGGTCCTATGTCCCAGAACACAAGACACACGCCATGTATTGACATGGAATAGCTTCTGTGAGAACACTTACACCTGGGGACATTGCAGTAATTATCCATTCCCAGCCACCCCACGAGGGAACAGCTAAACCAGAAGATGGGGAGGAGAAGCCATGTTCCCCATCTCCCTTTCACTAGAAGGAGGCAAACATAGAGAAAGGACCCCACTGCTCCTCTCTTGGAGCACCCTCTAGCTATCAGCCACACTCTTACCAAAGAGAGCTACAACATATAAAGTCTTCACTCACTGGATCACACATTTTTTTTTCTACTATTTCTGTATACCTTAAAAAAAAAAAAGCCAACCCTTATATGCCGACTTGCTTCCTGTAGTGATTCTAATAGTTACAGCTGCTGCAAAAAGTGTGCTCTCTATTACAATTATCTTGACATCAAGAAAGCTAAGAAAATAGCAAAGGGTTTTGTTCTCCACTGGAGACTGTATGATACTTGGGATGTTTCTCATTAAAGAAAAGGTACATGTTTTAAAACATATCAGCAGCTGGAAAGATCTGCACCTTTAAAAAGTTATATTTAGAAGGTGATGAATTTGCTTGTAAAGGAATCACTTAGGGAGAGGCTCAGTGTGTCTTTGAGCTAAACCAGAGGATGAATTAGTTTTGTAACAACAAGACCTGCAAGAGGATTTAGTATTAAATATTAAACATTTCTCCATTAAAATCCTGAATGGAAATCTGTGTATGATGGATTGATTGAAGTAAATAATCATTCATGTGGCTGTGCGCAAGAGATTTGTATTTCAGTCTGGAAAGACACTTTGGTGTTGATGTTAGCTTCTGGACTCTAACAGAGCACTACTGAGCACAGAGGTGGGCATCACCCCTATGCTCAAAGTAACGCACCTAGCCCTTGGAGGAATGGAGGAGAGGAGCCCCTTTCTCACCACTGACAGTAATTTTTTTGTGAATTCTTCACCTTTTTGAGAGACCTTTTGAGAGCTGGAAAGACTAGAGCACACCAACACCTTTTTTACTTTCCAGAAACAAACAATGGCAAATTAGTCAAGAAAACTTTACGACATGTTCCGTATGTAGCAGTTTGTGAAACCATTGCTTCATTTGTCATAGCATTCTAGATGTTATTAACAACAGCTCTCAAAAATCAACTCAGATGTCTTTAAAAAGAGGCTGATGTGTCAACATGGTCAGCAACTACTAGGTCCTGTAGAGAACTTTAGAGGCCCAAGGGAATGGAGTCTTCTTAAGTAAAACGGCCTTGAGAGACCAAATCTTAGAGTATTTTAATGGAAACTGGGTATCTAGGTCGCAAGATTTGCTTCAGAAAAGCCCAGCTTCTGGTCATTCGGTGCCTGCAAACTATTCTGAGTCCCTTCCTCCCTAAATCCTATTAGCTCTACAGTTTTCAGGATCTCTTCCAGATAAATCAGTTTTGAGCTGATCAGCATTCCTCTATTAATAGTTTCCAGACCCATGCTGTACGAGTACAAAAAATCTGAGCAACTCAAGCCAGAAAACTTGTAATGAGTTTTGTTTTGTAAGAGATGGCAAAATGGCAGAAGCATTAAACTGAATAGCAGGAAAGTTGGTCTGAACAGCAAGAAGAGTCTCCTAGCTTTAAATTGTTTTTACTCAGTGTAAATTGAGATGTCCCCACTGATTCAGTTGGATCTGTGATCACCAAAACTAGCCTTCTTGTTACCAGGAAGTCTGGTTCTGGCTGCTTTTTGCCCATTTATTCTAGCACAAGCAGCTGACTTCAGTTGATGCAGCTCAGGTTGCCAGTGCTGTGAAACCCATTGTTATATATTTCACTTTCTGAGTTACATCCACCAGAGAAAAAATATTATGGTGGGTCCCAATAATTTAGACAACTGGTTTTTCCCTTTTGTTTCTCCAAATGGCTACATACACTATAGATGAATTTCATCTCTTGTGGTGGGCAAGCAGTAATGAAAATAATGTTGAATCACTGTGTGGGTAACAGATAATTAATGGACTAAAATAATCACGGTTGTGTTGTCTGGCTTATATGAGATGGATGAAATATTTTCTTGTGTTGGCCTTTATCTCACATTTTTTTCCAAAGAATATATTTGGTAAGGTAAAGACTGAGATAATCCCTAAGGTATTTCAGGCTTCTGCTTACCAAAGTGCTCATCCATCATAACAGCCTACCACTGTTGTCAAATTAGGTCTCTTGACTTCTTCTCCTGCTCATCCTCCAAGCTCACAGCTGGTACCAGCTCCCATTGGAGAGTGGAGAGTGACTGAGCTGGCACAAGGTACACAGCTACAGTGTGACACTTGCAGGGAAAAATGTAAAAAGGAAGGAGGCCATTGCCATACCCCTTTCTCAACAGCAAAATGGTAGATTGAATCATCCCATTTGAAACTGAGCTCCCTCTGGTTCAGTTACTTCTCCCACATTTCTTTGCTTGGAGCAATGTTGTGAGCCAGGTGACAGAAGTTTCCCCACACTATATGGAACTGCACTGGGTATGAACCATAGAATCCTAAGCTCACAGAACATCAGCTAGAAGGATCCTCAAGGATCATTTGGTCCAACCTTTCTTGGCAAAAGCACAGTCCAGACAAGATGGGCCAGCACTCTGTCCAGCTAAACCTTAAAAGTTTCCAGTGTTGGGGCTAGGGAGATTATGCCAATGGCTGATTGTTCCCACTATGAAAACTTGTCCTCTTTCCCATCTCAGGTAGGCTTCTCTTTTGGTTTGAACAGACTCAAAATCTGCCAGTTTAGCAGAAGGTGTCTCCCGTTCCAACTACTTCCCTTACCTTTAAAGGAGAAACAATGTACTGCCAAGTATATTTTATAGGAGGCAGTATCAGAACTACTGCCATTTGAACGGACAGCTCTGAGTGATGTAGGCTTATCTAACACTGACACATGGATTTTATTAGCATGGATTTCATTAGTGAATCTTCATTATTTAATTAACAGTGCCAGGAAACTGTTCAAGGCAGTGAAATAGCATTTCACTACTTCAATATGGTCCCTGGTTCATGGCAAACATTGCTGCCTGAGGTGGTTACTAGCGAGGCTTCAGGAACTACCACAAGCTGACTTATTCTGTATTGGAAGTTGGGAGAATTCAGGACTATGGATGTGATTTAGCCTGAGAGACAAATTCAGCATTTTTTGGATTATTCATATATTATTGTCTACATGCCCAATCTGAATGAATTTCACTATAGGTTCCATCTGTTCCAGGGTTTGTTGTTGCCTTTGGTGCTACTAGTATTGTACATCCTCACAGTGAAGCTCAAGACACATGTCTATACTAGCGTTCTCCTTCAAGTCACAGGTTTGTCTGTCTGCTTTGGTTCAGCTTCTGCTGACTTGAACACTAAGCAGAGACTAAGGGGGAATTGTTCAAAGTCTTCGCAGTTTGCCCAAAGCACTCTGACTTGGAAGCATAGTCTGACCTCCTCTTGGGTCTGAACTTTCATTTCCTAGAGGAGCTGATGGTCCACCGAGACTTCCCACTCCCACCCCACTCCTGGTGTTTTCCAGCCAATGGAGCCGATGCAAAAGAAGGGCTGCAAATTTTTAGCACTTTTCTTCCAATCCACTCACATTCTACTTTTGCTTTGCTACTGAAACAAAAAGGGAAGGTGTCAAGGAAGAGAAAGCAAATGCTCAAGGAAGACATCTGTGTTGGCAACAAAATAAAAAAAGCTCTGTAGTCTTTAATCACTGGTTCTGTCTAAAGTACGTGTCAGGTGAAGTGTATTTGCCTAACATAAAACCAGCTATGTTAATATTTTGACAAAGGAAAAGAAATGACTGCTGGGTGAACGTTCTGTGGTCTAAATTTCTAAATACATATGAACAATCTGTACCTTCAAACTTGTGTTTTACATCATAGAATACTTATTTAAGTAAACAAAAATATGTCTGTAAGGCAGTTTGCTCTTTATTTCTGCTGTTACATATATAGCAAGTGATGTCAAAGAACTTCACAGGGAGGTTACTTGTCCATTAAGTTTGAGTTTCCTCTGAATTAAGGTATCTTAGTCTTAAGCATCTAAAGAATGAGGATTAGTGACGCTGAACATATTGATGCAATGCAAACTAGTGTAATAAAGTCTACGCTTATCAAAATAACGTAAAGAGGAATATAGTTTCAATAGCAGCTGTCTGCTTTTAAGTAGGGCAGTTAAAGAATTCTTTCCCAACTATAATTAATATGTAAATGCTTTATTTGTACAAGCTAGATCTGTCCAGTCATCAGATACAGACTATTGCTTTTGTGTGCTTTGCTGTCATGACAATATTTATACAGAAAACAATTACATTATGAACCTACACTTCTACCCTCCAATCAAATTGTGTCTGCCATGCCAGACAAAGACAAATGGAAACTCATATTCAACACTCCTAGCAGAGAGCAAGGGCTTAAGAGAATTATTCTTTGACATTAATAGGATAACTTGTGCGCTTTGTAACAAAAAACAACTTTGAGAGGGATACCATGGATAGAAGGTTGGTAGAGATGGATGTTAACATCATCAGAGATCTCTGCTTGTAGATAAATATTTCTGAAGATACAATTAGATCAAGAAAAAACCTGACTTTGTCCATAACTTTCTAAATGAAAAGCATTAAGAAATCAAAATCAAAACTCATAAAGTTGAAAGCTAGAAAGTTCTGAACTTCATAAGGCCCAGTATTGGCCCATGAGATTCCATGGCAAAATTTTCATCCACCTCTGCAGGGCAATATCAAGCTTTAAATGCTAACTGACCTTTACCTTCCTATATTTCAATAAATTATTCTTCACCTTGGAGAATGTAAAAACCACTTAGCTGAGTTTTCCAGACCACAAAAATTTTTCTTAAAAATGTGAAAATGTATGAAATATTACAGGGCAGTAACACACTAGAATACAGGAGGTACTAGAACAGGTTGCCCAGAGAAGTTGTGTATGTCCCATCCCCAGACATGTTCTAAGCCACAAGTATTAAACTAGGGAAGACAGTTGAGTTTTAACTGCACTCTGCTAACATGCCAGAGTAATTTTACATTCTCCATTATTCTTAAGAACTCTCCCAGGGAAAAGTCTGAAAATCTGGGGGCTTTCTGTTGGTGCTCTTTTTCTGTTTCTAGAAAAAGATAATTACATGTTTTCTCCTGCACATTTTGGATACTACAGTTTCCTGTTACAGAGTCATAGAATGGTTTGGGGTGCTTTAAAGTTCTAACCCTCCCTGCCATGGGCAGGAACACCTTTCACCAGACCAGGTTTCTCTACCCTGCATCCAACCTGGCCTTGAACACTGCTGGAAATGGAGTAGCCACAACTTCTAAAGATAAACAGTTCAAGTGCCTCACCACTCTCACAATAAAGAATTTATTCCTCATATCTTATTAAAATCTACCCTCTTTCAGTTTAAAGGCATTCTCCCTTATCCTATCTCTATATGCCCTTGCCAAAAGGTCCAGCTTTCTTACAGACCCCCTTCAGGTACTGGAAGGCTGCTCTAAGGGTCTCCCTGGAGCCTTCTTTCCTCCAGGCTGAACATCCCCAACTCTCTCAGTCTCTCTTCATAGAAGAGGTGCTTCAACCTTCTGACCATCTTCATGGCCCTCTGCTGGCGTGGCTCCACAGGTTCACTGCAGTCAGGTTAGATTTCTCCCCAAAACAATTCAGAAATTCCCTTTTGACAGCACGACTTTGTATCAACAGGCTTAATTTCCCTTCCTCCCCTGCTCAGTTCCAAGGACTTTAATGCTAAATGTAAAATGAGCCACATCAGGTCCATGTTGGGTTCACCAACTGAGCCACCAGACCAGAAGCCTTTTAGCTGTTTGGGTGGTGAATAGCTTGGGTGTAACCCACTTGGTCTGTGGCTCAGTTTTGCTTTTTTCCCTGAAACCGTAGCTCTTTTAGGAATAATAATTTTCATGTAGTTCCTCCAAACTGAGGACTCAGAAGGGGCATAAAATTAAATATTAGCGGGGGTGGGGAGGGAATGTCAAAAGTATGAGGCCAGTTATAGGCACCTCTGGGGCTTGAACCCTCCGATCAGCAGTCAAAACATACTAGAGGCATTTGTCAACCTCAAGACAGCCTCTGTACTTGAAAGGTGGGGCAGGCTGTCTGAGGAAATCCTTCTTCAAGTATCAACAAATATAAGGCCATAAACCATCCTGGCATCAATCTGAAGCAAGTCAAATACCAGGAACCTCTGGATAAGATCGTTGTCTTTAAAAAACTTAGTAGAAGAAATTTTAAAATAACGGATGTTAGTAAGAGAGCTACAGAAGAGAGGGATCTCTGCTGTAATACTGACTGCTCTGTTTTGCAAGTCAATGCTGTGTACTTGATCACAAAATTTACCATTTTGCACAATATTATGCACTTGGTATATAACACTTTATTTCAAAGGTTTTACGTTTTGAACCGTAATTTCTAAAAAAGATCTCAGTCATGTGTGAAAGCCTTCTTTTTAAAAACTAATGGTAAGTCTTTATTATCAATATCAATCTTATTGAGATTGATGATAATTTTATCAGAAGCATGAAACTTACATGTTCATTCTACAGTTTCAAACTTCGTTTTGCTCTTTTTTGGATCGTAGATCTCATTTGCTCTCTCCTTGTGTGCTGAAGTCACTGAAAAGGATACAAAGTACTTTTACATTCCCAGTCCAAAACTTGTTGTGCACTCAAAGACAAGAATATGAGACAGACAGGTTTAAACTTAAGTGAAGTTAAGTAGCAGTTATGATTATTATATGAGTCCTGTTTCTCACTTTACATTAAATACAATAAATTCATTTCAATTTACCACAGGATTAATAATTTGCTCTATCTGGATGTAAAATAAATCCACAGACAGTTGTCAATTTAGGTGCCACTTTTCACATAGTATTTAGAATCACAAAATCATTTAGGTTGGAATAGAACTTCAAGATCATCGAGTCATCTTTGTCCAATCACCGTCTTGTCAAATATACCCTGGAACTAAGTGTCAAGTCCAGTGGTTTCTTGAACACTTCCAGCGACAGTGACTCCACCACCTCCTTGGGCAATCCACTTCAATGCTTAACCATCCTTTCAGTGAAAACATTTATCCTGATGTCCAACCTGAACCTCCCCTGGTGAAGCCTGAAGCCACATCCCCTTGTCCTGTAGCTGGCTGTCTGGGAGAAGAGGCTGACACCCACCTTGCTACAAACTCCTCTCAGGTAGTTATAGAGAGTGATGAGGTCCGCCCTGAGACCCTTTTTCCCAGGCTAAACAACCCCAGCTCCCTCATCCATTCCTCATAAGATTTATTCTCTAGATCCTTCACCAGCTTCCTTATCCTATTAGGTACAATTGTTAGGCACGTGTGCTACACAACGACACAACCACACACAGAAGCACACTTGCAAGAACCTTGCATGTGTCGTTAAAAATCCCAAAGACCATATGGTTGTATTTGGCTACTACTTAGTGTGAAAAATGTATGTAAACTATGATGAAAAGCAGAGAAATATTTAAGTTACACCCAAGCAAGGCAAACCTGTAATGCTTGAAATTCGTTATTATTCATTGAGGTGGATCTGATAGCTGGATGAAGCAATATTTTCTTTTCTTTTCTCCGTCACTTTGATTCAGAGTATGGGGAAAAAATGAAAGACTCAATTATTATTCCTAAAAGTCAAATCCAGAAGCTATGAAAGCTTATATATTCACATCAAATGGTATATAATTTCTGCTTTTATATCCTGACTTGGGACAATGACACACACAATGTCGGGGCTGTTGTGAATAAAGCTGGGCCATGCAGTCTGTTTGGATTGAAAACTGCTGGTTTACCTTGTTTTCATTTTTACCTTTTTTTTTTTTCCCCTGTGTGTGCATGAAGAATTCTTTCTTTTAAAAAATATTATTATTCAAGTGCATGCTGAAATTGAATCATGCTATTCTTACATAATTTTTCACTGGATTGTTGCAACCTATAAAGAAATCCAATTAAATTTCCCTTGCAGGCACAGTGCCTCATTCAGCGTGCCTTTATAAAGCTGGCTTGTTGGATTGCATGGCATGTCTATGAATTGAGAACCACCGGGGCCCTGTCCCATTCCTTGTCCTGTGTGACATGATGGAGAGAGAGAGAGCCCGCTAACAGTGTTTCGAAGAGCTGTATTATCAGAAAACATAAAGGTTTTGCCATAATTTCTGCTGCCATGGTTTAGAATATGCATGGGACAGTGTATTTCCAGAACAGTTTTTAGGCCTGTATGGTTCACACATTACTCTCTGCATCTGATGTTCAACTTCTTTATACTAAGGACATATGATTCAATGTTTTATTCAATGCTGAAGATTATGTACATATCCTCTGTTGAAGACAAGGTCAGCAAAGTACCATTTTTAGAATGGTATTCTAGTTTCTCAAGCTGTACAAATGTAGTGTACTCTTTTCCTATCTCAAGGAAGCTGACTGCAAAATTTCTGGAGTTAGATTACACAGCAGTGGGACTGCTACATTTTTTGTATGTGTTCCTTGGTTCTGATTTTAACATCACTGAATGATCCCAATGATGAGCAGGCTCACTCTGACTGTCTTCAACAGGAAGGGCAAGGCTTACCTTCATCCATGGACACGCATTGTGGAAACACACAGAGTCACCTTGATTCACTATCAGACTTTGCCTACAGTAGTTGTAACCACTGTGTATCTTGCATGTGAAGGACACTCCAGGTTGTACAATAAGACTGCCTTGGCTTGATCAATCTGCTTCTTCTAATTGCTGAGAAAGAAGGGGCAAAGCACGTTCTGTAGGCTCCAGGCACTTTCCATATAGGAGATAACTTGTTGTGGTAAGGAGCAGAAGTATTTATTTACCCAGTAACTACAACTGCCTCCTTTCACCTTCTCAGACTTCTATATCCTGGAGCTGGAAATAAGCTATAAGATGTGGAATGCAAAGATGATAAAGATCAACCACTATATCTTCCTGTTAATGCGGAATTGATTTCTGTGCTATATTTCCTGATGTTTCTCCAATCTACTTTAAATGTTCCCAAGTGTTCTTTTCCCTTGAGAAATTATTGCACTGTCTAATGTTATGATGATGATGGGCAAAATGTAGTCCAGATCTAGTTCAAGAACTGAAACACAGATATATGCAAATAGTTTTACTGCCTGGGATTTTCTTCTGATAGTTGATCTAAATTTTTCTTCTTTTAATTTCTTCTCATTATCGCTCTGGTTATACCCCTGTAACTAAGCTAAATAATTAATTGACATTTTCATTTACTTCATTGGGAGCCATTCACACATATCAGAGGACAAATTTTAGCCCTTAATAAAGAAATGAACTATTGTCTCACCAAGCAGATACTGAAAATGCTGGCTTACACCTGCTCACACAAGAGAATTGAGAACTAACTGTTTACAATGATTATTTGTCCCAAGAGTCACCTGTAAGGGTGGTATTCTATAGATTCTTTATAAATTCAGTCCAGAAAAATAGTGTAAATTAAGTCAGGGTACTCACCCTAAAGCCATATTCAGACAGTGTTTTTACATTTCTTTAGCATAACATGAGTTTAACATGATTTGTAGAATGGCTAGTGTGGATGTGGTTTTCATTTTTCAGAAGCATGATACGCAGACATCCTCTTGACTATCTGTTGCATTATTTTCTAACACATAAGCCTATCCCTCCTATCTAAGTCAGGACTGGGCTAAAAAATTCATTTGGAGCAAGTTTTTCACAGTAGATTGATCTTAAAAGGATACTTATTTGAATCCTTTTTGGTGTTGCCTGTATCAAATCAATATTATTCAACAAATCATGAGAACTAGTGCTAACAGATAGGGAGTTTATGGGATCAGTGACAAAGCTAGAAAAATAGATAAGACAATACAGGGTTGAATTGAGTAATGCATGTTGACTGGTAACAAGAAAAAGGAGACAATGTTTGTCACTTTTTTAAATGGAAAATTTCAGGCAGTCATGTAACCAGAAGTTATTTCAGACTCAAATCGACTATAGTCTGTTTTAGCCACTATTCTGTCCAAAAAATGCAAATAGAAACACTCTGGACTCAGTACATAACAACAGAAAGTGTCCTTGAAGATGGTATAGTCATTAAACTGGTCAAATGTCACTGAGAAAGCTGTGTTTATATTTAGTGTACATTTCCATGGGCAGAGGAAAATACTTCCTTGGAAGGAATATAACCAAGGACAAACATGACTCATAGCAGACTTTAATAATGTCTGAGATGAAGGGCTCGCTTTTTTTTTTTTATTCTCAGAGGATGAATTTAATGCAATCCTGGGCTCCTCACTGACTCGCTGGGCAGTGTGTGGTAGGGAGGACTGTTAGAGGCAGAGGGGGAAACACTGCATCTCCACCCACTGAACATGGGTCTGGGGACTTGACCTTCTTCAGACCCTGAATGCACTGTTGCTGACTCAGTTTCACATTAGACTTGCTTTCAAAGACAAGTTCAAACTGAGGGTTTATGCCCAAAACAGAAGAGGCAGCCCTAAGCCTTACCCAGAGTTTTCTTGGGACAGACTATGTGTAACCCTGCAAAGGACATGGCTTGCCCCTGCTCTTCAGCCTTCATGGCTTTAAGCACCTGACACTGCAGGCATCCCGTCTGAGTCTGGTGCTAGAGGACATCAGAGTCTTCCCCCGGCAACACAGGGCCATCAGGAATCAGAGTGATGAGCCATGCAAGCAGCAAGAGTAAAAGAAACAACCTAGATGAGACTGTATGTGTCACAGAAGCTACCACTCTACTTTGTTTACTTCAGTTCTTTTTTGCTGGGTAAAATGATACCAAGACAAAGCAACACAGGATTAAGTCTTGCACTTTAATTTGCCAGCAGCATAGGACAGTAGCTTCTGAAATTTGCGATTTAAATCTTCAGCTTTTCCCAGTGTTTAACACCATGGTTGCGTGCCCCTTAGGAGTTAATAAATTTTTTCTTTTTAACTTTCCAGGTCCGACAGGCAAGCCATGTCTCTTGTAGCTTGGATAACCACCAGAGGTCAGCAAACCACATTCCAGGGGCTACCGAAGTGGTGAGATAAATTACCGGGTTTGGAGCCACGTGTTTTGTTTTGAGTATTCAAAGTGCTGTGGTGGACCCCAGTCGGAGTTTGAGTAGGTGATGGCATTGCCGGTGGCACAAGAGCTAGTTCTGTGCGACTTAACCCTACTGCAAGGGTAGAAACACCGTGCTGTAGCCTGCTTTGCACAGTGTCCCACAGGGCACGTCCTTTCAAACAGACTGAATTGCATAGAAGTAGTCCAAACCAGGAATATTCAAAAATAGCAATACCACTCCATTTTTCTTCAAGTCCAGGGAAAAGGAGGTTTCCAAGCTTGCTAAACTGCCCTTCATCCTCACCCATGATGAAACAGTGTCCCAGGGGAACTTGAGACCCCACCGTGCTGAATGGGCTGGAGAGAAGGGGGAAAGATAAAGAATTTCTTTCACCTCCCGCACTCCCAGAATGAAAATCTTAGAAGCAAGAATTACATGGGGTTAGATGTGAGAACTGTCTCATCGCTGGTTCCTGGCTCAGATTTTGCCTGGCTTTTTATATGCCAATTGGCCCTGTGGGGAGTTCTGATTAAAGGCGCATCTATGTGCGGGGCATATAAATATTCTTTTCCATTGCTAGAAACTGGGCTGAGAGTCAGCTGTAAGTGTATCTTAAAAAACATACATGGGTGAATTGAACAGAATAAACATCTAGCTGAATGGATGCCTTTTTGACTCTGTAGAAAGATTTAGAGGTAATATGTAGCAGTTAAAAGATACAGGAGGCTGGAAAAAAAGAAAGAAGGAGGGGGGCAGCAGGGCTGGAGAATCTCTCTGAAATGTGTTCTGCATAATCTAAAAGAAAAATGTGTGTAATTTGGACCCCAAATGCAGGCCAAAGTGACAGCATCTAATAGGGGAAACATGATTTAGAGGTCAGTTTATAAACTAAACAAATTTAGTGAGTTTCATAAATGAATCTCATGGCAAGATCCAAAATTTTTTTAAAAGGTGGATAAAAAATATTGTATGTTAAGGAGGGAAATCAAGATGGTTTTTAAGCTGATGTCTTTAGAAATATATGTATATAGACTTTTTTATAGCTCTTGGCATATAAAATAAGTCATTATTCTAAATAGAAAAATATTGATGATGTCATAGGAGCCATTGCCGGACACATCAAGCTGATCTGATGAACTGGGAAATCAATAGATATTTTCCAAACGAGATGGCATTTCTTTTAATTGGTTGTGTGAATGCGATATACTGCAGAGGGCAAACATTTAAAGTTAATTTTCATTTGGCTTGGATTTCTCTGTGTGATGTTCTATTATTTCTTTACATAGAATTTTTTTGGTTTATTTTGTTTTAAGACTTGTTTTTTTCTATTGGTTTACATATAAATTCCTTATTAGAATAGATGAAATAGCACCTACATATTGTAGACATTCAGATAGTACAGCTTTGGGAGCTATTTGAATATCTACCAAGATTAGAAAGTATTGAAGATTTTACCCAATAATTCCCACACTCCTTTAGACCGATTGAAATTTTTTGACTCAAATAAGTCTTTTCATTTCACCCCCATCACAGATACATAAACAGTTGTCCTCATGTCCCATAGCAAGTGAACATCAGAATTTGAAACAGAAATCCCAGCTGCTTAGACTTTAAACTAATTGCCAGGCTGTACAAATGGCGCACATCGTAGATCAATACACTAACATACAATTCAAGTGTTATTAAGTAATATTGCATGCCCTCCAGAGCCCCTCAGACACAGAATTTTTCAAGGGCATATGATAATGAAACCCTTGTAAAAAACCACTGTTGATCAGCAAAGGATGCTGGGCAGGGACCTCATTTGTACAAAGTATTTTAGCTTTATGATTTTGCATGTCAGATTGTAAGTAAAAGAATCTGACAAATATTTGTTCATTCTTGAGGCAGCTAACATTTTTTGTGCTGTTGTTCTTTCATCAACTTCACATTTCTCCTCCTGAAGTGCGGAAGAAACAGAGCTGGTGTTAATCAGCAATGGTAAGGTACATGCAAATACATGATATATTGTTATTTTTGGTAATTTTTTTTTGTTTAATTTTTAAATAAACTTTTCTTGTTAATACAAAATTCCTTTTGTTAAAGGAAGGTGTTCAATTTATTTCCACAACTGCAATGGCAGAGCAATTTTCTGCTCAGGCCGAAGTGCTGTTAATTTATGCAGGTACTTCAGACTTCATATCTTGACTTATGAAACCTATTTGTTGATTATATTGCTAGGTAAAATGCCAGTTACAGTTATTTGGGGTGGTTCTGTTATGAAGTTTTCTAATTCTGTCAAACGTAAGCATTGTGATTTCACTGGGCTCATTCTGCTCAGGTGCTAAACACTAATTTTATATTTACTTGCCATAAATTTAATACATTTGGCCCCAAATTTTGCTGTCCACATTCTTACTGTTTTAAATCTTCTGAGATAATTTAATTCACTATTTGATTATGGTTTACCTTCTCCTTAGGGAGAAATATTAGTGGATTAAAGAAACTCAGTCATTCTGCCTACATCTCTTCCCTATTTGATACTACTGAGTATAATAATATGAGGTGCTAGTATTTATTTACACTGCAGTAGTGGAAGATGCTTTGAGGACATTGCTTTGTTCGTGTCCAGGTATGATGCACTTCATCATTTAATTGCATGAAAGCCATAAAGAATTTACATCTCTTAAACGTCTCTTAAATTTACGTCTGTGAAACCCCCACAGAAATCAACGACAGAAGTTCATCAAGAAATTTAACAATACTTTGAGACCAGCCAATTATGCTATCTATTAATTATTTTTTCTAATCAGTTTCATGTTCTAAAACATCCATTCTTAACTAATAACATGTCTGGAGCTGCTTCCAATATTTCTTTATTTTCTTAATATGGGAATAATATACTTAAGCATTTGTAAAATGCCTTTGACTACAGCACTTACTAGGGCTAGAGATGGGAAGTCAAATTTTCAGCTTCTGAGGAGATGAGACCAAAAGCAAGATATACATTTTCATCTTCTATTAGGGGAATTTAGGAGAGCCATAGTGCAACTTTCAGGGAACTCAGCTCTGTCTGGATAAAGAACGTCGTTTTGCTGCTGCAAGGACATTAAAAAGTCAATGGTTACAGTCATGGACAAAATGATCAAAACTGCATTCTAACTCTGCATCTCTAAAATTATACAAATGCACGTTTGTGCTCATAAAACCCAGCCATCTTAATTTCTAGTGAAAATAATTTCTGAGCCAGCTGATAGCATTTCAGGCACAAACACCTTGGAGAGCAGATGTGATCCTTGCACTTACACATTTCGTAGAAATAATTTTCCTGTCTATAACTTGAAAAGCTGGATCCATATTTCATAACAAAGAAGGGGTGTTGGCCTGACCCTGGCAAATACTTGGCCACCTTGATAAGTTCAGTTGCCTTCATGTCTCTGTTGTGCAGCATGACAGATAATGCCAAGTTACTTCCTCTCGGTATCTTGCAAAGCTTTTATTTCTTCACAAACCATGAAGGTAGGAGGTTTTTTTCTGAACTTCTGAAAAGAGCAATAGCTGCATTCCTTGCTTATCTCTTGTTTATTTTCAATGCACCCTGGCTGCATTTTGCCAGGCATGTAGTTTTGTATGTGAAACAGAGATTTAGTATCATATCTTGAATCTTTAACACCACTCCTTTGGAAAGAAACCCATTCTCTTAACTATTCTGAAAATGCAGCAGAAGCTGTAATTCTTGAGTGACTCTAAGTAAAACTACAGTTTCTTTTTCCACTAGGGAACAGATGAGGAAGGTTATGTGGTATGCGGAAAAGGCAAAAATTTCTTGTAGTCAATAATCGCATGGGTGAACAAGTACAGCAACTTCATAAATAGCAGTACTGGTCAATGTCAACAAAAGTTTTTCAGCTTAGTTGAAAATCACAAGCTTAGAGAGATGACTCAGACTTAAACAAACCTTTGCCTCCATTGATTTTATGGACTTTGCATTTCTGATGTGATTTCCTAGGTATGGGAGAGATGGGTGAACAGTGGGGTGTGAGGGACTATGAAGATCTTGCTGCAAATCAAGCAATGAGGCAATAGCCTGAGTGCCAGTTTTTGAATCACAGCTCTGTCGCTTGCTCCAGAGAAAAGTGCTTTTAGGCACATGTTCCACTGGTATACATCTCTGTCTCCATTCTGCCAGCCAAGAGAGGTATTTCGCTCCATACCCCTGCTAAACCCCTTCAGTGTAACTGCTTGAAGATGTGCAGAGGACATTGGGGTTGCTTGTTGCTTTCCTTTAGTTCTTCTTAAATCTGCTTTGCTGCCTCATCAGAAGACTGACTACACAAAATTCTCACTACATGAGTTATTTGCCATCACTATTCCTTCTCTCCATGTGGGTGATAAAAACCCTTGCAGTGGAACTATAGTTTAAAGAAAATAATAAATACATATCTCAAATTCCACAGGGAATGATCATTCATCCAAGAGTTAAGGATTTCTTAGCTCTGTCATCAACTATCCATCAAAATACTTGCAAATTATGGGAAATTCAGGTCTACAATTGACTGCGGAATGACTACGTCACTTGCTTTTGTGAAATAACTTGGGAATAGCTTTTAATACATTTTGGCCACTATAACTTTATAGCTTGAGCAGCCAGTGTAGAAATCCCATTCAAAGCTGAATTGCAGCAGCATGCAACGGGTCATCATCAGCATGCTTGTCCAACCTCCTCTTCCTCAGAATTTACACTTCCTCAAGTAGAAAGTGTTCTTAAATTCATGCAGTCCTGCTGCCTGAAGCCCTGGACCCCAGCTGTGCCGGGAATCAAACAGCAATCTTTCATGTGCAACAGGCTGTACATGTGAGGACTTTCATATAATATTGATGAGGTTAAAGGGTCTTCTTGACTGATTTTGAAATTTTAAAATAGAGAAGTAGGATTTAAAAATCTTGCTACTGTTTCAAAAGGAGTCCTTCCTTCCTTCCTTCCTTCCTTCCTTCCTTCCTGCCTTCCTGCCTTCCTGCCTGCCTGCCTTCCTTCCCGCTTGCATTCCTGCTTTCCTGTCTGCCTGCCTTCTTTCTTTTCTTGTTTCCTTCTTTCCTTCTTTCCTTCTTTCCTTCTTTCCTTCTTTCCTTCCTTCTTTTCTTCCCTTCTTCCTTGTTTCCTTCTTTCTTTTTCTCTTTCTTCTCACGTGTTTAATATGTATTCAAGACTACCCTATCAAAAGAATTATTAATTAGACAATCATTTAGATATTGGATCTCATTTCATTTTTTTCTCAAATATTTATGAGACATGCATATTTATGAAAATGCTCATTTTGTAATCTGTAAACCTACTTTATGAGTTTGCAGTCAGAATTCAGTCTTCCCAGGTTTTACAAAATCCTGTTGCTAAATCTGACCTAAATCTGTTAAATATTGACTCCAGACTTGTCAGACAGAAATGTTATTCCAGTAATAAAACAACTCTATTAAAGATCATTGATATTATAAGTGAGATAACTTCACAATGAGTGTATCAGTGTTTATTTTAATGAAAGGGATTTCCTGGCACATTGTCAGCTAAACGTTTTATGCTGAGAGCTGCCTGAAAAAAAAAGAGACATGTTAAGATTAGCCTGTAACAGCACTTGTAATTCTGTTTTTAAGTCTTCTCAACTAAAAGTGTGTAAATGGAACTGCTTTCAATAAAGCACAATAATTTATTCTAGAAATTAGCAAGCCCACGTTCCACCTATAAAATCATTCTCTGTGATGTGCAACTGGCTTTCGTTTCAGTGGCCTTGATTTATAGTTAGAGTTTGCTTTATTTTCAAGAGGTAGAGACTGGGAAGCAGTCGAACAGAGCTATTAAAGCTGTTGTGCACAGCAATTTTTCAGGGGTTTATTAATTCTTGCAGAGAATAAGCCAATGAACTGAGCATTTTTCAATGTGAGAACACCTTTTGTAAACGAAGGGTTTCTTGATGAATAGATGCAGACTAAAAACCAAAACGTATGCATGTTTGTTGTATGAAGTGACCCATTCTGTTTGCCACATTTTCAGTTGCAAAGACTTATCAAAACGAAGGTTCACATTTAGCCATCTTGTAGTTTCACCTGTGTCAGTGGTTTTGGTCCCAGGTTTTCTTTGATGCTTACATTGACGCCTGGTTTTTGTACAGAAGGAAGACCCAGATTGCTACAGACAAGAAACACAATCATAATAACTTAATTCCAGTGAATGGAAAGCGCAAGTTTTTTCTAAAATAGGAATGTTTATATTTTCAGATAAATTAAGATAGAATCTATCTTTTTGGTTTATAATGTATTAAAGTGAATTCTAATTAAAACCTTTTTAATTAAAAAGTATTTCAGTCAGTAAATCTATTAAAAACAAAATTGTGTGTCAGCTACTCCCAATCTGCAGCATTTGCTTAAAAAATAATTTGGGCTTTTTACTCTCTCTCACACAGGGTTTTCTCATATGCCTTGATTCTGAACGTATCAGCTACTCTTGGGTCAAAGTTTTTGAGGACTTCAAAGAGAATGAATCCATGCAGTCTTAGGTTTTGTTTTAGCACACATATGTTCAAATCACATGTCATCCATCAAATGTGAGCAGCTGTTCTTGGCCACAAGTGAGGCGTCAGGTTCACCCATTTTGAATGCTGAGAGAACTGAAGGGACAAATATCTATGAATGGTTTGAACAGACTTGTAATGCTGTAGGCCCTACTAGCTGATCACTCAGATTGCAAAGGTTGTGCAAAAGGCTGTCTTCTCTTAAGTTACAATTAAAGCCACCAAAGACCACAGGTTTGTCAGAATAAGACTCCTAATTCATGTGGTGCAATTGCAAATGTGTACAGAATTCAGAGTAAAAACACAATATCATAGTGCACTTAATATTTTATTAAAAACTTCCTGTGCTAATATGTAAAAGATGGGTGAATCACTTGCTTCTCCAATAGCTGAAGCTCTCTTTTAATGAGATTTGTTCACACTTTTGTGCTAAAAGATATTCAGAGACTATGCACCAGGTTCAACCCACAGGGACATGAAATGGGCTCAGCTCTCACTGCTGAGGACAGTATTTTGTGGCACTCTCTGGGTTTCAGCACCATATTGCAATGGGAGACATGGCTGTGAGCAACAGTGATACAGCCTACTTGAACAAGTCAATGAGGCAGACAGGTTGCTATCCTGCACTTGACAGTCACACCCCTACTTTTGTAGGTGCTGCAGAAGCAGGTGAAGAGGTCTGAAACCCCTGGAATTATTCCTGTGTTGATAATGAAAAATCACTGCAAATGGTAGGCTGAATAAATAATTTATATGAACAGCCTTTCTTCTCAAGCACTGGTTATGCAAAGTGCTCAGCAGGCTGGATTTTACAAGCCTCCTAAATGTTGTGCTTTGGCCTGTGTGTAACTGTGTGGTGCTATCTGAATAGTTCAAGGTATATGCCAGCCAGGATTGCAGCCAATGGAACAGCTCTGAGAAAGAAAAAGACATGAACTGAGTTCTGAGAGAGAGGCAAAAAAAAGGATAATTTCCTGGTTAGTAGTAATCCAAATTGTTTGGCAATTCAGGAGTATGGCACAGAAACCATTCTTATGTTAGTGATACTGCAATAAGGTTAAAGACTTTTGCAACTAGGTAAAAGGATCCCCCAAAATCATCACATTTAGACATTTTGAGTTCTCTGGCATTGTTTCAAATTGTATGTGTATGAATCCTTCAGAGTTGTCAGCAAAACTCCCAGATGTCTTAAAGTTTCCTTGAGGAGTCTTCACGTTGATTTGAAGAGAAGACAGGTGCAAGCCTTGAAATGAGTCTTTCTGTCCTTTCCGTTCTCTCACCTACACTAAGTTTCCTCTCTGAAACATGTAATATTTTAGCAAGAAGCATAGCTGTGCCATATCTGTCTAGTATCACTTTTAGTATCATGGTAACCCTTTACATTATCTTACAGCCAAGTCCCACATTGCAGATTTGAACAAGGGATGTTAAAGTTCATTGGTATTTTCCATTGATTGGGCCAAAAGAAGATCGAAATTGATAAGAAAGAGAGAACCAGAGGTGAATGAAGTAGACTGACTTGCAATACATCTTTCCTCTATAATGAAGGCATGGAGTAGTAAGATTGGTTTAAAAAAAAAAAAAAAAAGGATTATAGTCTTCCTTGTCTTCCTTCACAACACACAGAAAAACCCAGAGTTGATGAATTTGCCTGTCTCAGTTGGAGTCTGCCCAGATATTAGCTGCATGGTTAACAGAAGCATAAGTAAAAATGTACAACCTTAGCTCTCCATGATGCTTTTGTTTAAACTCTTTGACCCTGCTTTTTCCACCCCACCTTTGAGCCAACCGTGGCAGAGAAGTGCTCACCCCATGCCGGGGTGCCTGCGAGGAGCCGCTCTGCAGAAAACCACACATGCAAGCATTTTGTTGTGACAAGCTGGGAGCACGTCTATGTGTGCGGGTCCACATGTCTGTGCGATTTTGTGCCTTTGTTGTGGTACAAAGCCTGGAGGAGAGTGAGAGACATTTTCTGACAGAGCAGTAGCGCCAGTGCTGGGCCCTCTCAGCCCCACCAAACAGCCAATTGAGGGCACAGGGGAGGGTGCTGAAACTCAGGTGCAGCACACCCCATGCCCCGGAGGCCAGACCCCTGCTCTGCAGAGGGGCGAGAGAGTGATTCGGAGATGCTCAGGACTGTGCACCCACGCTCTCAACAGCCTCAAAGCGCACACTCCAGAGGAAAGCTGAAATCTCGTAACTGAGTGTTAATTATGTCTGAGTGGATTCTAGAGAAAAGGAAAACCATATACTGTATCAGCAGAGAAATGGTTTCACTGTGAGGAAACTAATGATGCTTTTATCAGGAACAATATAAAGATTGCTTTTTTACTAGTGTGTGTCCCACAGGGTTTGGACTATGAGATATTTCTGTATCTGGCTTTAGGTTCCTCTGAGCTTTTACATAATCAAATCAATACAGCTATGATTCACCCTCTGGCAACAACTGCTCCGTGCAAGTTGCTGCTGCTTCTTTAGTGACTGAAGAGGAAATAAATAAATAAATAAATAGAAAGAAACTTATTACAAATCCGTAAACATTGATTTGTTTGGTTTTAGATTTTACTTTTTTTAATTGCCAGGGAAAAGAAAAAAAAAAGAAGAAAAAGGGTGAGGAGGCAGGAGGACGTATGAATTTCTGCTCAATGGGGCAGACATGTGATTGCTAGCCTGATACTTTGAAAAGAAAAGAAAAAAGTGGATTGATAGGATTTCATGAACCTACACTAAGTATTGTCCAGACACAGACTGAAATGTGGCTGAAGGGCGGATGGGGCAAAGAAGGGGCAGAGGCTGTAGAAGCCAAGAGTCCAGAGATGAGAAAATTTGATTTTGCACTATCAGTACTGTATTGTTTGGGTCTGCATCGTAACTTCCAAACTCGAGCTACTCATCTCTAGTTTCCAGAAAAGCAAAGGAAACAAAAAAACCCCTCAATATTTAAAATATAAAGATAAAAAAAAAATTAAAACCTACAAAAAACCAAACAAAACCCCCCCAAAAAGCCCCAACCAACCAACCAACCAACCAACCAAAAAATCCCCACAAAAAAAACCCCGAAACCAAAAACCACCAACAAAAAAACCCAGAAAAGATCTCTCCCAGATGTATTTCGTTCTGTGCTTCCACCTCACCATTCATGCTCCCAGCCCTTGACCCCCAGCTAATTCTTTTCATTCCAGAAATTTTCCCTCTCCCCCCTCCTCTCTTTTATAGTGTCACACTGTCATTGTCACAAATATTTTCCCCTTTCAACCACAGTTGCTGGTGTAACACAGCACTCTGGCACACACATCACACGCTAGTGGAATTGACTTCTCTTGGGATCATCTTGTCTTGTTTTTCCCTTGGCTGACATCTCTGTTGCACCAAAACAAAGGAAATACTGAACAAAAGGATCACTGGCTTTTTCACAAAAGAAACCCCATATTTTAAACAAACTTCATTTCTTCCTTTCTTAAGGTTCTGTGCTGTCAGGCAGGACTTTGGAGGAGGGTATCCAAGGAGGATGACACTGTTAGAGCAGGAAACTCCTTGATCGGTGTGGCAACCTTGGTTGTGAATGTGCCAACTTCCCAGCATGCTGTTAATCCTGAGCTAAATTCCTGCTAGTGGTTCTCTCCTCAGTGACAGATACATCAGCTGATATACGTAAAGTGCCTTGGGATCTTTGGACAGATGGTGTCACTGGCATTAGCTTTTGGGGTTTTCAATCTGCTTTTGACAGAGAAAGGAAATGAACACCTTTCCATACATCCTCTTTTCCTCCACCCCCATTCTGTATGAATTTTCTTGAGTTTTTCTACTCTTTCCTTTTCTTTAAAAAAGCAGAAAGGATATGTCCCTTACTGGACATGGAGTAGAATTTTATATTTTTGAAGTACAGATCATGACAGAGGGAATACAGCAGGCTTTTCCTGTTACAAACTCGTTCATTCCTAACATAAATTTTGTTTATTTCTGCAGATTTAGCAGCAAGCTTAACATGTATTCACATGTTCCCAGAGGTGGTTATTCCTTCACCCTAGAAAGGCACTTCTGGAAGAGCACAGATACCCTGAGAGAACCTACAGCCTAACTGCAATGGAACTGGCCAAGAAACCTCAACATTTATTTGCAAATAATTTCTTGACACTCAATGCAAAAAATATTCAGTGAATGTATTTTTCTATACTTTGACTGTATTATGAAAATGGTTTATTGTTCATTGGATAATTTTAGGGAAACCGAGCTCTTTCAGCCATTATTGTTCAAATAATAGTGATATACATCTTGTGCTGTAGGAATGGATAATCTGTAGGTATAGATACAATGCTGTTTAAATTTTAAATCTTGTTGGTTTTTTCCAGGTGTCTGATGATAATGGCTACTGCTTATGGTTAAGCAGTGCCCTCCTTTTGTTATGAACCACAAGGATGATATCTCTTTTCTCCCTGTTCCTTTACAGCTCCAGACATCACAGGATTTGAATTACTGGAAAAGTAAAAACAACTTCTTGAATGTTGGAGAACCTTTAACTTTTCAGTTCATGTAGAGGTAGTGGTAACACTGTTGTGTAGTCGTATCTCCCTTGTGCCCTGACATGATCTTCCCAGCCTCATTTTGGTGAAGTTATTAAGGGTTTTATCCTGATCTCCAATAATGTAGAACAAAGGGCAACAAAACTGTTAGTTCTGTTTTTACTGTTGTAGCTACTACCTTCTAGCAATGTGGACTTCCTTTTCTCAGTCCAGCTAAATATAGTCCATGTACATATAAAAAGATTTGACCAAATATGAAAATTATGTGCAGCATAAGCTTGGTGTCTGCACTTGTAGGGATGACTGGGACACTATTGCAGGCATGGTCCCTGCCGGTGCAAGCTGCCATCCCTACCAATGGACCAATGTTGATAAAAGCCAGCCTGCTCGTTCTTGCGTGAGGGTTTAACTGCTTCCAACACAGGCACGAACACACACACACACACAATTAGAAAATACACGCTAAAAACCTAATAATACTTACTTGAAGCTTTTAAACTCCCGAGGGGTAGATAGATACAAGGTAGTAAACCAGCAGAAGGAAAGAAAAACAGTTAAAAAAAAAAAACTAATAAAAAATCCTATAGGAAGGAAACAATACTCCCCTACTCACTTGCTCCCTTTACCCTCCCCCACACCCCCATCCACTTCTTAAAGAAGAAAAAATTAAAAACTGGGCTAATTGTTGTGCTTGCTGTGGTGACTTGCCTGGAAATGAGCCTATGAGTTGAAGGCATATGGTGCTTATGTTGGAATTGTTTTCTAAACAGACTTTTTGCCTGTGTGTCTTTTTCACCTCTTTTAAACATCTTGTGCCAAAAGCAGTAAAAACACTGCTGCATTAAACATAAATCAGGGCCCTGTGCCTGCAAAGGACCTCTGTTGTTGGAGGGGGGTTGTTGGACTAGGGATGAAAGGAGACCTACCACTGCATTGATCTGAGGTGATTGTGGGGAGCATATTCAGCTAGGATGCTCCTAGCTAGTTAAGACAATGTGGAACATTCAAGCAATTAATGAACACATGCTTCAAGTAGAAAGGCTGAACAGGGGATTTTAGTGGATGTGCGTGTTTCTTGCACTAAATGTAGTCTAAAATAATACACTTTCATGTATTTGTTTTGATAGAGTACTTTACCTATCTAGAGTATTTTACCTTTCCCATGACAAATCATACATTGGCTATTTCTAGAACAGTGTGAAAAAATTTGTTAAATGTTTTTACTAAAAGGAATGGCTCTGCAAGTTAACATAAATTCACTATAAATTTAGTGTGGGACAAGCTGCACTGTGTCATGCCTGCAAGTGATTTTCACAAGTCCAAATTTAAGAATTTGTTCCCTGTGTTGCTAATTTGCAAGTAAGTTGTTAAGATTTTAACCCTTCCATGCGAAAGGCATGGTTCTTACATCTGTGATCTCTTCAGACCCCCAAATTGTTGAGGTGGACCTGCCTGCTTCCTACTTGCAACAGAAATCATCAGGGTAGAAGAAGGCTGCTGGAAATTGTTTTTGCAGTTTTTGCACTTACATATGTAGTGTATAACCAATTACATATACTAATGCCTACGCGTGACCTTTACACAGAGAAAGCAATGAACAAACATCTGGGGCTTTTTTGCGGGCTGTAGTTGGAAGTTAGCTTAAAGTGAAAGTGTTTGCCCTTATAGTCTCCAGATATTTAATGCAATTTTTTAGTGATTAGGCATATTAATCTAGGTATCCCAATCTGCTTATTTAACCAGCTAAATTCCACCCATGATAGCAATGAGGGACAATACTTATCAAATTACCCTGTCAGTGAGTGGCTGCATTTCTACAGGGTGTCATACAGACTGAACACTGTTTATAAAGTGCTTGGGATTTATTTCTGCTTTTGGAGAGCAGAAGAAACTTATCTATAAGTTACACCTCAGGGAAGGAGACTGGGGAACTGATGCTGCAGTTGTGTCCTCCCCATCACTCAGTTCTGTGGAAGACTGCTCAGGGACCTTTGCTGAGATTATGCTCAGTCATCTGTTGAGGCATATTTGCTTTGAGGGCAGACTCTCAGCTGCAGTACTGTCATCCCTACCACTGCCAGCGTCCCCTTGTGCAGGGGGAATAATCCCATCCTCCTCAATGCCATGGATGGCAAGTGCATGACACGTGGGTGCGCGTGTTCCCTCAAGTGAATGGGAGCAGCATGCACGAGAGGTAGATTTCATGTGCAGAAATATACAGAAAAGGCAATATGGCTACTTTGAAATCAGTGCTGTGTTGGGGCCAAAAAAGAATGGGGCTCTAGTGCTGGGTTCTTCAGCAGATCCTTTTAGAAACTCACAGTCCCTCTTCTTCCATAAGGAACAAAGCCCAGGTGGAAACTCTGACCCGAAATGTATAAAATTTCCTTTCTTCAAAGTGCTTTTATTCTCTTGGCATAGGGACAAATTGTGCCTTGAGGGCCAGATCTGCAAGTGGATCCATATGGAGAAATCTTTATGTGTTGGGAACATCATTCAAGTCAACGGGACGCTGCGAGAGCACAGAAGCTTGCCAGGTCCAAGCTGCAATTTGAAAAGTGTTTTGTGTTCCTTCAAGGTAAAGGCATACTATAAACCTAAGCAATAATTCTTATAATAAGGAAACTATTGTGCTTGTGCTTTTATTAACAAAATTCAAGAGAAGACCAAAACCAACATAGATTCTATACAATATTTTTTATTTTTTTCCCCAACAGGTGGAAGGAATTTTATCTTGTACTTTGAGCTACAGGGAACAAAAAATCCAGTGGATAGCTTATCCATAACACAGGTATCAGAAAGAGTACTAGTCCTAAGAGATCTAACCTAGTTGTACAGTAAAACAAAGGCATTCTGGGCCGTGCAAGCTATGCTGTGTCTGTTCAAGGGACAAGATGACAAATTCTTTTTACAAAAAAACCACCAAACCCTATAAACGGTTACTGAGTGAACTTGAAAGTATGTTTAGGGAGATCTGGTTATGGCATGTGAGAGCAATGCAGAACCATAAAGATACTGTTGTATATATTACCTTTGTGTTTTCAATGTGCTGTTGTTGGCTACAACCTGACCTGATGGAATGAGTATAAATCTGGGAACCAGAAACTTCTTTGATTTTATTCTCTGTTCTATTTATTTGCTGTATCACCTTGACTAAACCTATTTGACAGAGGCTTTATTTGTAGCTGCATGTTTGATATGTGTAAAGGGTTTGCAGGTCAGTTGCATAAACCTCAAAGGCTCAAGAGTGAAGGTGTTCCTCACCTTCATAGAGCAGCACTGAGACAATCCTAGCAGTCTTCACTCCAAGGGAAGGAAGTTCTGTGAAACAGACAACGCAATCACGTTCGAATTAGATCCCCCTTTGCTTTTTTATCCAATGTTGTAAGATTAGTCTAGATTTTACATCAACTAATTTGGGTCCTTCTGTAATTATTGCAATACAAAGAGGGGTTCTTGGCTTTACTTTTCATTTAAGCATCACAGGGACCTTCTATCTAGTGGGAAGCTAAAAAGGTTAAATAAGTCCAATAAAGGTTAAATGTCATTTTGTTAGATGTCTATCTCCAAATGAAGCCCAGCCTTTCCTTTGCAAGCCTGTATTTCCATGTGAAATGCTTGCTCCCATTACATATTTATTGCAAAACAGATGCTGGTTGTTGACTTCAGTGAAAGCAGGACTGGGCCTAAGAGAGTTGCCTAACTTTACTACATATTGTAAGTTCATCCCTCACTGGAACAGAGAGGCACCAGATGGGTGGTAGTGGTTTGGATGGAATGTGTACCCCATCGTCTTTTCTTTTCTTTTCTTTTTTATTTTTTTGGTTGTTGTTGTTGCCTGCTCTTGATCTTTCAAGAAGTATGTTAAAATGACTACAATCCAAGTAGGCATATTGTATATAAAATGAATGACAGCTCCTAGCGCCACCAAGAAAATCAAACCCTTTGTTTATTTAAGACTTTTAAAAATACGTTTGGGAATAGAAGTCCCAGAGTTATAAATGAGCTCCCCGACCACCACCAAAAAAAATAATTATAATAAAAATAATGGCACCATATTCCCTGATAAACCTGTGCCAGAAAAGCTCTTGGGGATCAAGTTTTTGTCAGTCCCCAGCTTTTACCAATTTAAATTCTTGGCAGCATATTAAAACAAAATGTAGAAGGTATTTGAGACTGCAATCCCTCAGGTACTAAATCTAGTGTTTCCTGGCACTAGATGAATGTTACTGGAGTTAAAACCTAGCACCATAGCACCAGATCTCCATAGCTGTTCATATTTATACTTAACAGACAAATATGTCATTCTTTCAGTATCCCTTTACACTGCCAGTTTTTTCTCACATTTTTTTCTCTGATAAATACAAAGGTGAGAAAGTTCCATGCAGTGACTGACATCATGCTATTTTTTTATTTGCTTTTCAAATGTCTAGGACACACCTCTTCCACCCTGCACATGTTGCATTACACTACTTTCAATTACCTGCTTGGTAGCAAAAACAGGAGGAAGAGCACATTATCTACCAGCTATATGCACATCCTAAACACACCAGAGCGAGTTTTCCACTCCGCAAAGGTGGAAACAGAATGTGTCTCAGACTCTCGCCCTGAATCTTCTGATCAGTCCACACTGGCTTCCGTCACAGTGCACACTAAGACTGTACTGTGGCTGAGTTAGTCAGCTGTTCTCCTCCTAGCGCCAGATACCAAGTGGAATCTGCTCTCTCTCAACACCATTCTTATTTTCTCCTTCCCCTGTGCTATTCTGTGTCACTCCAGACGGGATTTAAAAATCTAAGTCTAAATTCAGGGGCACTCCCAAGGCTGAGGCCTCCCTATGGATACCAAGGCTTTCTACTCACTCTGCTCTACAGGGGTGTCACTGAGAGTAAAGTCATACCTGAAGATTACTTAGAAGACTAAGTAGATAGCCCAACCTGTGCCATGGAAATGACTGCTAGTATTACAGCTGATTCAAGGGCAGGTCCATAATACCCTCTCTAAAAACTGTCTTTGCTCTTGTTTCCAAACTTACATCTTTATATTAGTGTAACAAGCAGCTAGCAAACACAGTCTTTTGTACTGTCTGATCAGATTACGCTGTTCATTCTGTTCACACTACTTCGTAGAAGCCACCTTTCTTAATTCTCATTTTTTCCCCACACATTTCTGAATCTTCAAGGGCATAAAGACAGAAGTGCTTCCACTGCAAATCAAGCCTCCTCAGCAAGTGAAATATTCAATTCCTAATATTCAGTCACTGCTTTCACCTTCTGACCTTTCCATTCAAAATTGAACTACCACAACTGGCCAAAAAATGAACATAAAATGCCTGGCTGTTGGTGAAAACAGATATTCTGCATATTCATGCTGTGCCTGCAGAAGTACTGATTCAGGTCCATTGATTTTGCTACCCAAAAACCCCAAATCAACAAGCATAGGAGCAGATAAAATATCTGAAGTAATTTCTACGATAAAGGTATGAAGTCAACCATTTATATCCTTGCTTCCATTCATGCGTCCACATCTCTTTTTCAAAACCATGGAACTGCCCAGAATATAAATCTAGAGAGTGAGTGACCCAGCTAGCATCTTAGGTCCCTTTTGTTGTCCCTACTGCTTGCATTTCCAGGGCTCAGTAAGAGCACTGATCTGATGGAACCTTCAACAGGGAGAAAAAAAGAAACACAGGTTTCTGAAGGATTGCACCTTTTCTTTCAACGGGATGCCTTTGGTGCCATGGAGGACTTTTCTCCTTAGCTCTGAAGACAGAATTTGGCCCTTTGCAATCTGTTCAACTTCTGTCAGTTTTGCTGTCTGCCTCAAGATCTGCCCTTGCAATATGAAAAAGAGAGAGAAGAGGCATGTGTGAATTTGGCCCAGGAGGGACTAAGGAGGGAAGAAAGGCTAGATAAGAGTGGATGGTTATGTATTTACTATATGATACTCAGCTTTGTATTGATTTCACCTATTTGGTGGACTAAACATGAACTTAATAATCAGATCCTGCTTAAGCAATGTGCTTCCCCAGTAACTGACTCTCGCATATTGATTAAGATGTTGACGTATCCCAGTATTGTTCAGTGGTAATGCAGCTGAGAATGGGCCTTCTCTCCCTGCGTTCTCAGCACTCTCTGTACTGCTGTCACCACACTCCCTTTAATGGATAAAGCTGTCATCCTAAAGCTAGAATGTCTTGCAGGCACAAAGACGAAATTAACTGTTCAATAATTTATGGGACGTGGAAAAAACTTTACCCAACAACTTCAATTGATTGCTGTTAGTGTTTTGACTGCACTTGCCTGCTTTGCATAAAGTCAGCTACTTTGTAGAGCCTGATTACCATTTACAGTAGTTTCTTGGCCCTCTTCACATTACAAGATTTTGAAGAACTTTGGCTTGTTTCAAGGGAATTTCCTGTGTTATGCAGACCTGACATTTTTTCCTTTCACTGTAGATTCATGAGAAAATCAAGATCTTCAATGAAATGTAGTTGGTGAGATTAGTAAGCAGAGTTTAAACTCAAATGATTTAGGCTGGTTTGAGGCTGTCTGGTTTTCCAACTCAGGTGTCACAAATACAGGCAATCAGTGGACCGTCACAGGCAGGGAAACCTTTTGCACTTCAGATAAGTTCAACCCAAAAATTATAGAAATATGTTGTTATTTCAGAACCCCTGAAGCGAGCTGATGGACACAGTCCAGTTTCTGGAGATAAAGAGTTCATATCACAAAAGCAGACCACAACAATTTTAGCAAGAAGGCCTATGCAGCAAATGATGTCTCTTCTCAGAAAGATAAATGCTGTCTTTTTGCTGGAGAAGCTGACAGTGTAACATGTATTAATCAGTGGCAACAAGAACTTAATTCTCCAGGGATTCTAGTTCCTTTCATTATTGCCAGAGTCTTTAAAAACACAGTGCTTTTCCCCATCTGGCTGCCTATTTCTAAAATAATTTTTTTTTGGTAGTTGACATGTTTAATTGCACTTTCATTTTTTTTTAGTAAATTTGGTGTTCATGAAACACAACACATGTAATGTTTGGTTAAAGCCAGGAATAACAGAAAAAAGGTGGTGGACAACCTTCTGAGATAATCTTCCTAGCATATTTCCATTCCATCTTATGGTATCTCTTTCTGTATTTACAGTGCCATGTGATGTTTCCATGGTAGATTATAAGTTCACAATTAGGAAAACATATTTTTATTTTGGAAGAAATGAAACATGAAAATCAATCCAAAGGATACCCATCCATTAGGACCTTGATACAGGAAGCAGAGTCTGCTATCTTCTAAAAATGACAGGGAATGATAAGCATACACTTATCCAGAGTTGTTCAATTTTGGGCAGCCATAGAACTGTCAAACTTTCCTGTTTCAAGCACAAGTGACTAAAATATTCTTAATTAATCAAGGTGAAATTACGCTGATCTTCCTATTTATCCAAAGTTCAGCTTTCCAGTGAAACTTTAAGATCAGCTAGGTTATGCTGAACTTACCATAATGACTGTGCAAGAATTGTGTCTGTAGCATTAATTTGGGCTGGTAAGATCAGATATTAGCATATCAAAGCCTGACACTTCTAATGGGTATTGGACCTGAAGCAGTAGGAAAATGTCTTTTAGATGTTTCAAGTTCTTGACTTGCTGCTCTCACAAAAGAGCAGCTGGCCACAACCTGCAGTGAAGTGACATTTTGGAAGACCTGAGAAAATTTAAATTTGCTATAGGAAAAGAACAATCAATTTTTAGATTCTTTTATTGGTCAGCATCCAAGGAGTTAACACGTAGTTATCTAGGGCCACATCTAGAAGAAAAGGGCACATAGTGCATGCAATGTGAAGAGGAAATCAAAACAGAATGAAGCAAATAATGAAACCATATCCAGTTGTGCTTATTTGCTTTTCTCATTTCAAGGTGTTAATCCTGTGTTACTGAGAACATTCCTAGAATATTTCCCAGATGGAGACACAAATACACCAGTATTTCCTGCCTCTATGTACTTTATTTCCATTTGTTCTCCTTTGAGAAGTTCTTTCTAAATAGTCCCTCCAAGTGGCAGGATGTGTTGATTTCCAGTTTATTGTAGTGCTCGGTAGTTCAGCACCAGCCGTCAGAATTTTCAGTAGTCTCTGCTGTTAGCTGCAGAGCCTGTTCAAAGTCCAAGCCTCTGGAAGGATCCCCAGGAGGACTACAGCTGGGCCTGTTTGGATATCAAAGTCCAAATTAAAAATTTATGCCAGTGTTTGAAAAATATCTGACCAAAATCTTGGTATGGATTAAATCTCCCTTGCCATGCAAGCTTATCCTACTGGGGCTTGAGGATTTATTTTTAAAGTGAAGAGAGAACCAAATAGCTGCATAAACTGATTTGGGTCAGATGTTTGTTAGCTGAATTATCACTGGTAATGAAACCTTCTACACCTCACAGGGAGGCTAAAAGAGCTCTGGCTTTTCTCTTTCTCTTTCACTCTTCCTTTTCCTCCCCTCCTTCCTTTCTGCCTTCCCACCTGCCTGCCCTTTTTTGTTTTGTTCTTCTATTCTTCATTCTTTCTCTTTTACTTTCCTTCCTTCCTTCCTTCCTTCCTTCCTTCCTTCCTTTCTTCTTTCCTCCCTTCTTTTTTTTTTCCCCCTATTGCTGTCTCTTTTACTTTTCTTTTTTTCCTTTCTTTCCCCCACCTCTTTCCTTCTCTCCCAACATCTCTTCCTCTCTTCCCCTTTTTCTCTCTTCTGTTTTAAGGTAGAACTCACAGCAAGTCATTTGCTTGCTACTTAGCAAATAAGGACACCCATTTGCAATGCGGGAAGTAAACTTTTGTACCTGCCAGAACTAAAATTTAGGCTGGGACATCATCAACATAGCAGCAAGAATATGTTGCTGGAACACTTTCTTTGGTCCTGCACTTCAGAGATGAACTGAAAGCAGACAAGACCTTGCTCAGACACCTTTTGGTAATGACTCTTCAGTGCAGGGCTATAGGGCAATGCTTAGCTAAATGGGTTGAGAAGTCTAAAGTGGCTGTAAAAGCACAGCCACTGTGCTTATTGATAATTAACTTGCTTGCATCTTCCTGCAATCCATTGTTTAGTGTCACTCATGTATCTGGTAACTGTTTTTTTGCTAAAAGGCTATAGGTTAAGGCAGGGGACACACACTTGTGTGTCTGTCAGATCTTACTCTGTTGATTTTTTTTTCCTGCAGGAAGCAGAGCTCTGAATTAATCCAATTATTTCACAGGGTCTTGGAAAAAGAATAAAATGTCTGAATTATCCCAGTTAGGTTCACATGGCAATAGTGGATCAGTGCAGTTAGTCTGGTTTGCCTCTTTATTTTAGAAGAAATCCCAAAAGATTTTGGAGAGCAGATCCTTCACCCTAAAACTTCATAAGAAAACAGAATTCCCCAGACTTCGTCCTGCTCCATAAGAAGTCTTTGTACTCTTCACATGAATGCCTTTTATTTGTTTTGATTACCCCTCCCAGTAACTTGTTTGCCACTCCCTAGTTCTTATGGTGAAAAAGAGAGCAACTGATTGCTATCCACCTCCTCCTCCTCTGTGTCACCATGATTTTACAGATAAAAGAAGGAAAGGATTCAAGCCTGCCTGAGAGTAGTATTTGCAGGCCAGCTGTGGGGTTCAGACTAGACAAGCAGATACATCTGCCCTGCAGCAATGTCTAGAAACACCAAGCACTCTGTCTTACAGAGTGAGCACAACATCCAGCCCAAGAAACCTGCAGCCCCTTCTGTGTACTCTGTGCCAAGCCCATGGAGGCTCTGCTGTTCCCCAAGACATGCTTGTCCAACTCCTGCTGGGTGCATGAGGACAAGGAAGTACCACCACACTGGGGGTCTGCAGGGCTTTCCGACCTCCAGCAAGGGGCCTTGGGGCATTTCAACCAGGGCAATGGAAATTACCACAGAGAGGAGGAAAAGCCACCAGAAGCATACGCAAGGAGCCAGCAGCAAGTCAAAGTCCGAGGCCCTTCAACAGTAATGTTGCTCACAAAAGGTGCAGACGAGTCTCCAACCTGAGTCCTTAGTGGGGTGGACCAGAGAGCAGGAGCACTACCACTCGTTCCCTCCTGTGACTGCCAAACCAAACCTTCTGTGGCCTGCCACTGCCAAACATCCCTACACAGCCTCCAGCCACCCTTAAAAATTGGCCTGGAGGCCAGTAGCAAACTAGAGCAGCCAGGCAGCTCCCTGCACAGCATGTGTGTGCACTGCTGCGCATGGGCTCTGAGCTCACCCAGAGCACCTTCTGCCATCGCAGGTGAACCCCAACATGCCCTGGTGGTTGACCTATGAGTGGAGGGTGAAAAGAGAAAAACAAGGGGTAGGCTGGCATCTGGCCAAGAAGCAAGAGGTTTCCTGTCAACCTTGTGGCTTCTGGGGAGGTTTTTCAATTATTATTACTAATTTTTTACATAAGACAGAGTGTTCTGTGCATCTTCTCATCCTGACCAGGCTCTCTAATGAGCACACAGACAGAGACATCCAGCCTGGTGGCCCAAACCCGTGTAACAGAGAGGGTTCACAGCCCTCAGCTTGTGAACTCTGCTCCTGCAGACACGTGAGGATGACACCACTGGGAAATGCTCTTTGTCTCTCATATGCCACTGAGGGCCAGACCAGAACACAGCCAGTGTTTATGTTCCCTGTCTTTCCCTGTAATCTGCCCCTGGGCCCCTGGATATGCTGAGCCTTGATAGGTGCAGAGGGTTTCCAGCTGGCCCATGCAGGCAGGGGTTGTCTTCCCTCCATGTCTTCCAGCAGGCCTGTCCTGCAGCCGCAGCCAGCCCCCATGAGTGAGAGATATGTGGTGGGAAGCCATCTCTCTGCTCTCTTGCCAGCCTCTGATGAACTAAAGATGGCCTAATACACAAGGTGTGGGGGCTTTTCTTGTACGTGGTGACTGTGTTTCGGCTTTCTTGAGCCAGCTCCCAGTAAGAAGCGATGTACTGCTTTTAAGTGTTTTTTCTTGGTTTTTTGGCTTCCCAGGAGGGCAGCCAGTCTCTGGAGAGTTGATGAAGCATGAGCTGGCTTTCAGAGTGTTCAGCTAACTAGTATCCTCTCCCTGTGAAGCCAATCCAACTTGCTTGCACTTCACAACATAAAGAGGTATCTTCAGGTGACAATAATAAAGTATTTCTGCACTTTGTAGTACATGTCTCTCCTCTCTGGACTTCCAACCCTTGGGGAAGGGTTTATTCCTGTAATGTCTTTCCTTTCTTCTCTGTCTGTTTCACACAACAGAGCACTTGAGGGGCCCATGCCTGCTGCATGTCTGAGTAAATTGTTAGTTTCTATAGAGAGAGACAGGGTTCAAGGACACAAGCCTAGTAGGGTTACTGCATGAAGAATTTCTATTGGTTTATAAGAACACAGAGCAAGGCAGGTGACAAAGACAATAAAGAGGTAATGCAGGGAAGACTGGGTGCTTGATGCACTGATGTCCATCTTGCATTTGGTTGAACAGGAAACAGATCTTCCTAGAGGAGCATTTTCTGCAACAACTGCTGCTCTGAGGAGGAAAGGGAATCATCCACTCCCACCCCACCATAGCTGCAAGGTAAGAAATACATTAAAAATGATATTTTAAAATTCCCAGATAGGGAGTAGAGGTGGTTTTGCTGCAGCAGAACAGGGAAATCTGGTCCAGAGTAGCCTACAGGCATCAAGAAGAGATACAGATGTCACGAACTCCCATGAATTACTTATTTCCTAGGATTGCTTTGTGTGGCATTGTTAGAACCCCTGGATCAGCAGTGCAGTGTCTTTTGTACAGGAGTTTGACTCAGCAGGAGAATGATGGCCACTGTGGACAAGACTAGTGTGGCCATCTATCTGTCCTGCCAAGTGGATTGTTCGGTCCCTACATTGCAAAGACTCCTTGTCTGATCAGAAGATCACAACTGCAGCCCTGCAGTGTGGGTGGGGTAGAAATGTGGGTCTTGCCTTCATCCCCAGCAGAGCCCAGAGGTGAACACAGCCACTTCTCTTCTTCTCTGACTTTTCAATAGACTTCCACAGTTACTGCAGACTTCCTTATTATGTTTTCTTGCCCAAGCCCAGGGGAAGTCAGTTCCAAAATTCCCATTGGCACCTCAGGCTGTTTATCACTAGTTCTATAGCTTACTTCTCCTCATGGCCCTGCAGTCACAGCCCTGCAGTCTGCCTCAGATGGAAAGACAGAGTCACAAGGTGAGTCTTTATATGTCCTAATTGTATGGGAGTGGACAGGAGGGGAGAACAAATTCTTTCCAGCTCAAAAGAGGCTGAAACTGGGCACTAGCAAGAATGAGGTTATGAGAATAAAATAAGAGTGTAGACTATTGCTTGCTGAAATAATTTATGGCAATGAATAGGTTAAAAATAGGTTGAATTTTCGTTGTGAGGAAGTTGTGTCCTTGTTGGATTTCTTCAAGATAGCTCTGCTCACCTTTCAGCATATCTTGGAGTTAGAGAATGCAGAAGACTTATAATTAAAAGACTTGAGATCTCTCCCAACATTTTTATTATTCCTCATGGTCTTCTTGGGTTGCTCATAATTTTGCCTTTCATGTGCACTGTTTTGTGTTATTCTACAAGAAAACCTAAGGAAGATCCTTAGGTTCCATCCTGCACTGGAAGTCTGTCTTCTTTCCCCACTTCACTCTATTTGGATGGAAGCCAGACTTCATGGGTTGCATCAGTAATCAAAGATCCTAAATTGATCAATTGATCAAAAACATGCTGGGACATCCATGTATTGCAGCCTTCTCAGACCTACCATTTCGTTCTCTTCTGGGCTGCCTCACAGTCCTTGAGAAAGACAAGCACAGCTCAGAAAAGGGCTTGGGAAGAAGTGTGAGGCAACACTTTCTTGAGTTTCTTAGCTTCTTGTCCTAGCAATTTCCAAAACTGCATGTTCATTCTGCTTCCTCAGGTTTCCCACGGTTTTTTCGGAAGTAGTGGATACTGTTTCTAAGCCAGGGGTATGCCATGGAAAGATTCATCTTTTCTTGTGAGAGAGGATGCATAATTCTTATTCACTTGTTTTGAGATGCAGAAAAAAATGAAAGAGTTAAATAAGAGAAAGAAAGTGTGCATAAGAAAGTAGGTTGTAGTAGTGCCCTAGGCAACCCAGTACAGATCTCAGCACAAGGGCAGGCCACAAGAGAATGATAATTTGGGCAAATATGGTAGGACCCAGAGCTGCAGGCATTTTTTTCACCCTTATCTGCTTATCCCACTGCTCTCTAACCATCTTGCATCTGTAACTTCTCTTACTCCATGGGAACAGTGGCAATCTTTGCTGGCATTGGAGTATGGCAGGTAGGAGCTCTTAGCGCTGAGTTTACTTGATGGTCTTGGATGGAAGCATCTGGCAGTTTACTCTTGGTCTGATTGCTGCTTCCTGGGAAAACTAGAGGGACTTTGCGGACAGAAGGGCACAATATCTTTATAGCTACACACATCACAGGAGCAAGAATTGTGTACCAGAGCTCAGTGTACAAGATCACTTTTTGCACTCATCCTACACCAGATGATTGCATCTGTAACTGGTCATATAGGGAATCTGCAAATATACGTAACCTGAGGTTTGACAAGCCAATAGGCTTGGCAGATATGTGCACATTCTCACCTGTGAATCTTAGCTCAGCTCTCAAGCGTGACTGCAGGGGTACTGCACAGGCCAGATTCTGATCTCATTTACACCCATGCCAATGCAGAGCAACTCCACTGATGCCAAAATGTGGGCCTAAAAGCTGTCTGCCTGTGGCCCCAGGTGGAGTTTCATTTATGTCCAGCATGAGAAAAAGTTGCATCTAAACTGCTTCCTACAGGGGGCTGGGCATGAAAAAACAGAATAATTAGACAATTTTGAACCAAAGCACAGGCACAGTTCTGAACTGTTTTCTGAACAGGGATAATGTAGCAACTTTATAACTATCCCTTTGCTGGTGGCTGGTTTTGTTTTGTTAATGCCAAAATATCCATAGTAAAGTTTTGCTGGTTCTGATGGCAGGTGGGATGCTCTTTTCAACATTTACTCATGAGACTTCTGATCTGTAAATGTAGAATACACAGGAACATCGTCAGAGGTGATAAGTCACATGTTAACCAAGACTCTCTTTTGCAAACATAAGGGGGAGTTTCTGGTTTTGCAACAAATTGCCCAATGTCTAAGTTAGACTTTCATTTAGGTTCTCAGGGTGTTAACTACTCCAGCTTTGACTCACTTGGATTTTAGCAAAGCAGGTCAAAGAGACTTAATATAATGATATATTACACATTGGTATCTTCCAGAACCTTCTGATTTGATCCCTTCCGTCTGGACTGAGATTGAAGATCTGCACAAGTGTAGCTTATGTGTGGAGACAGGAGATGCAGCTTTGTAGTAAATTGAAGACGGGGCTGGAGAAGGGCAAATGGAGAATGGAAGAAATGGGAGAAGTGTGGAGAAAAGTCTAAAAGTAAGATGAAGACAAGGAGTTAGAAGTCTCCTCAGGGTCAGACAGAATCTGCTAAACTTTGACAAAAGCCTCAAGATGGTGTTTTCTAAAGGTGTTTTCTAAAGGTGTTTTCTAAACCTTCCAATCTCGCAACATTCTCCCATCATAGTCTGGAGGTGAAGTGATTTATGAATATACATACTTACACTGTTCTCTGTGATCATCTTGATAAGGTAAATATATCACCCAGCAGGAAGCTACACTACACGCTAGTCTCCTTCCTGAGAGAGAAATTCAGCGTTGTGGGCCCCAGCTATCCCTTTCTGACATAGGCAGGGCATTCAGTTTAGTTCTTCATTAAAAAATGTCCCATCGAGATGTTTAAACATAGATCTCCCTGTAAGGGTGAATGCTTTGAATTGCCCTCCATCCAATTCCTCTCCATTTAATTGGTATAAAGCAGCTTCCCCTTGGCTACTTCCTCCCTTGAAATTACATAAGTAGCCTCACTGGAAAGGCATAGGTAAATATTTCACACTGCACACCATGGATTAGGAGCACAGCTCCCATTAACTGGAGCTGGAATCACTCGGCTGTTTTTCCCCTCACACTGTGTTAGAAATGTACCCTACAGGATGGAGAGACTGGGCTCCCAAGTGCCACCTTATGAAGAAGGTGCGGAACACTTTCATTTAATACTGCATGTGTTTCCATTAGCAGAGTCAATTGCTCTCTGTCCTCAGTTTTAAGACTCCCTGTTTGTCTCTATTACAACTCTGTTTCCACACGCCTGCCAATCCTCCTTAGTCCTTCCATCTGAGCCTGCAAACTTTTGATGATACAACACCACAGCATCTTGGCTTTCATTTGATTTAAAATTTGTGATTGCAATTATGGACTGAGCATTTCTATGGGCTTACTGCTGCATAGGAAAGCTTTTGTGACCAAGGCACTGTCAGTGTGGGGTGGCAGCTTAAGGGAAGTCCGTAGAGCAGAGGCCTGAGTATCCTGAAACCTGTGAAGTACATGGGGAAACAAATGTGACTGCTACTTTGATTCACACAGCAACTGTCCATACTAGCATGACTCCTTCAGGGTGGAAAATTTATGTATCTGTGTAAATACTAAGCAAAAACCAGAAGATATTCATCACATATGTAAAAATAGAGCTGTGGTTAATATAGTGTACCCTGTGGTCTGTTACTGCTCTGGGAAATGGTGTCTCTGCTGCTTGCATGGCTATGATGCATCTACTTGTGAGATACCAGCATTCCTCCTTTACAATTATGTTGCTTGAAGCCACGACACTTTATATTTACCACACTCTTCCTTGCCTAGGAAATTTACGAAGAAAATGGCCTGTTCCAAGTAGTCTGTGCAGGTGAGGCCATGTCATGGCAGCTAGTAAGAAAATTAAATTTCCACCTGAAAAAAATTGAAAGGTTTAAAAAAAATCTAATTCAAAATTTTAATTTTCAAAGAGGTAAAATTTCATTTTTATTTAACATTATTAAAATAAAAAAAAGCATTGAAGAGTTGTACCCTAAAATTGTAAAATTCTACAACGGTTTAAATAACCTGAGTGCTTCGCTTTACGTTTTGAGCTCATTTAGAAATCACAGATTAGACTTACTATTTGTATGAATGTGTGAAGGTAAAAAAAATTAATCAAAATTAGAAAAAACATTAGAAAAATATTTTTACTTAAACAGTGTGATGTTTGTCAACTTTATCAAACAGCAACAGTGAGTTGCCATTATTTCCTCCCAAAATTTAATTGAAAGAAGCCTGCTCTTCAAAGACATTTTGACTTTTTAAAAATCAAATTCCTTAACAGAAATGTCTATTAGTTATTTACACCAGCTTGATCTAGAGCACAGCTGCTATGAAATTCTATATATGAACCACTTTCAACACAAAAATCTTTGCTACCTCCTTGCTGATCTGTCTTTTGTTTCAAGTTCTTTGCTAATAAGTAATGAAAATGTTACAGCCTTACAGCTTGTTTTGTGGTTGCAATTACGTAATCATTATTAATGAAGCAACAATGTCAAAACTGTGTGAAACCGAACTCATATTTAAGCACTTACAATAAACAGATATAAAACAACAGATGTCTCAGTTTTTGTTCTCCAATGATTTCATCCCTTGTTAAAAATAAATGTCTGGTTTAAAAAAGAAAAGGGCTTTTCTCAACCCTTACAAATTAATTGAATCCAGAGCCTGGTAATACAACCAAAGAGCTCTCTTTTTCTTTTTTTTTTTTCCCTCCCAAAATTTGTTTGTGAGGATGTTGTTATTCAGTAAGTGATAAATTCACTTCAAAGCAATCCAGAAATCAAGGCAGTCAACGGTGTAATGGTCATCTGTCCCAGCTGAAGTGTTAGCCCCTGATAGCAATCAGAGATGTAGCCAGAGTGCTAGGCTTGCCTCATGACTTGAACACCCTGAAAAGATTTTATGACAGAGATGGTTTCTGTCCCCGGTTTTGGTTCAGACAGTTGATACTGGTTAGTCACAAATGGTTCAGGTTTCAGTCAGAATTTGTCAGTAGGGGCAGGGAGGTCTCTAGATCTGGGGAACCTCAGAAAACCAGCGTTTGGTTTTATGTAAACATCAAAAGTCCAGATGCTTATTTGAACCATCCACATCTGTTGAGTCTGCAAAACTCGGCTGGATATTTAGCTGGGATAGGTTTCCCTGCAAGATTTCATAGACTTCCTAGCTGAACTTGTGGCCAGAAATACCAGAGCTTCTTTTGGTATTTAAGTACTTTTTATTCCAGTGTTAACTAGGAATGTGCTGCATTTAATGAGTGGGTAAGATATGCAAAAATTTAAAAACTTTGCAAAAATCCAGATCTAGTGAACAGACACTGTGAAAAAAAATACTTATTAGGAAATGAAATCTCCAGTAACAATTTGTGAAGAAAAGCAAAAATATATTAGATTTTGGATAGGTTTATTTATCTGAAAATAAAGCTCAATCTACTCTTTCCCATTATAAAATCTTTGATTAATTTTTTTGGGGGGAAAAAATATAGAAAAGCACCATAATTTTTAAATTTTTATTCAACTTCTTGAAAGTCAGTGTTCAAATTTAGTATTTGGAGAATACTTTTTTTCCCCAGTCCCTCTGGCACTGGAACAAGTGCAAAACAACTGTCTTTGCACTTTATTGCAAATCTTGCACAATTTTAAACACACAAACTGAGGTTCTTGCAAATTGCATTCTGAGAATATAGCACATTTATGCTTACAGCACTATAAGCAATGACAAGATGTTTTGAACAATCTGTTTTCTCAAATTAGATTAACATCATGGAGAAGCACAATCTGCTCGTTGACACCGAAGGTACAAAAAAACCCCCAGTGCTTTGTGTCCTCCTTCAGGACATTGCTTTGGCAATAGACATTCACTGTCTATGTCATCATGAAGGATGTGGTGCACTTTTAGAGCTGCTGTTCTTTAGAAGAGACATGAGGCTCCACACAGCTCTGCTGATAATCAAGCAGTAAAAATACAGGCAGGAATTGAGGGTCCTTGTCAGCATTATGCTCTCTGGTCATACAGTACAATGCATTCAATCCACTTTTAAAGGCGATGGGTGAAAAACTACCTACTACATTTGTCTGCACTAAACTAGCAGTACCTAATGAGCCTTAAGCCACTGCTTCTAAATACAGTCACAGAAATCTTCACCAGTACAAAATATTTGCTAAGAGCTAACACAACATTTTTGTGGCTAGTGCTCTTGAATCTTTACTGGGGAAATACAGACCTTCCCACCATAGCTGAAAGTAACAATAAGATTCCCTTTTTGTGCAGACATTATTGCAATCATATCAAGTTTGTGCATAGTGTAAGTACTTTCATATTCACATTCTTGCTGTTAATCCCAGAAACTACCAATTAAACTTCCTTCTAAATTTATTTATTACACACTTTGTTCTGCAAAGCACAGTTTTTATTACCTGAGAGAGCAAACCCAAACCCCAGGAAACTGAAACTGAGAGTGACCTATGATTTTAACCTTCAATCAACGTGAACATACGTTACTGTTTTGTTTTGCTGGATTTTGCACATTATAATTGTATTTACAAAGAAATTCCTTGAAAGCATGTGTTGTGTTGAATGACTGTATGCAAACAACTTTGGAACTAGGGAACTTTGATCTCTGACTTACAGACTACAGGGCAAAGGTTAAAATCATGAGCTTTGTTGTCCTGTTGGCAGCAGTTCCTTTTGAAGCTTCCTGCTTCCAGTGAAAGTGATATGCAGTTATACACACAAATCTGTGTCTTTGGTTGTGTTTGTAAAAGAAAAAAATATTGATCCTGTAACTTTTAGTATTTGATCAACCCTCTTAGATAATATGAGCAAGAATCTGACTGTTCTTGCATATATATACATGTAGAAGTGAAAATTGAGCTATTCTCAAAAGACTTATTTGCATGCACAGGTAACGTGCAGAGAGAGAAGCTCTCTGGCTGTTTGCAGATTTACATAAGGAAATTTGGTTGTTGTGCAGGCAACTACTTATTTGTGCAAGATGAAAGCCCTGTATAATAATCCAGGTTAGAAAAATTTGATGTTAAGAGATTTTTTTAAATACTTAGACATTGTCATTCCAAAGGGTTGTAGACATTTCATAACAACTCTACTGAAATGAGACAAAAAATAAAAAGGCTGTTGTAGCTGTAATGGGAATCCACTGCGTGAGACTTTGCACTGCCATGAATAACCTATATTTATATTGCCTTTTGCATAAAAAATAATTAAGTGTGCCGAAAGAATTTATTGAAATCTTATAATATCAGGAATTTTGAATGCCCTGGCAAAGTGGAAACTTCACAGTTACTCAGACCATAAGGCTGGGATATTTTCTTACCCTCAAGCAAAGCCATGAACGGCATCTACTCCTTAAGAGGGTGTCTGAGGCAGACCTTGCAGACTAAGACACACAGCAAGAATCAGTGCTGTGAGATTCTTTGCTATTAATTGGCAGAAATCTCGTTTATATGTCGCTAAAGAATTACAGCTGTTTCATACAATGGGTAATAAATGAGCAGGACAAAACAAATGAGTGGAGCAGTCTTGTCCTGCTCCACCCCAGCCCTGGTATTAATTATCTAGTCTCTTGCAGCATGTCAGTCCCATTAACTTCAGCTTGGCATTTCTGTGTGCAAGTCTTTTAGACTAGAGCAAACATACTGGTGACATAAGCAGCAGCCAAACGAATAACTAGAGTGTAATTTTCTGAGAAGTTGTGAGTAATCAGAGCTTCCTAACAATCTGTAATTTGCTCCATCTCTTTTAATCTGACACCCTCTCTCAGTCACACAGGCTGTTCCACACCTTTCTTTTCCTTCAGCACAGAATGTTACAAACACTAAATGCCAAATTATGGCGTGAAATATACCCCATTACAGCTATTTCCTAGCAAGGTTTGGCTACTGTTTTACTGCTGAATTTGACCTAGATGCATACATGGCAAATACAGCAGTCGTCATTGGTTCGGGCTTTGCTGTGTATTTTCCAGCATGTATTTTCTCATTGTGGTGACTGGGTGCCTCCCACAGGAGCCCCAGGTAGTAGAAAAGCCTTGTTTACACAAAACTCCAATGGAAAAAATCCAAGCTGCCTTCTAAACACTTTAAAATAACACTTTCTAATGCTTCCTACGGGTGATGTTGACACATTTACAATGTTGATTTAAAGAGTAGAGGGAACACAGTTCTTCCTGACACCCCACATGTAAAGTTACTGGCCCACCCTGTCACTGGAGCTGCACTGAAATGGCTGCCAGCAGATCTCAAGCGCCAGGTACATAAAAGTGAGCAAACAGGCAGATAGTGACCTCCGTGGTTGTGAAGAACACCTTTGAAGTCTCCGCCTGCTTTCTGTCCCTCTAGGGTGGAGTCGCAGTCAATATGAAACACTGTTCCTGCAGTTCCTGAGATATTTGGTTCAACAGTTCCTGAACTTTTTGTGAACCATTTTAGCCCAGGTTTGCTGTACCAAAATACAGTCTAAAGATTTCCTTCATTTCTTTACCCCATCCTTCATTCACTGTTGTTTGTTGGAATTAATCTGACTGTAAAGCTTTTTCAGTCTTTAGAAGTTCTAATTTCTCAATCACCTGGTCTGACATGATCCTGATTTTCTTCAATATTTCGTCTTCTACCCCAGGGAAATTTATGTCTGTTCCTGGCATTTGTCTCTTATCTTCCTTTGTGAACACAGAGGGGAAAAATTAATTTAATTTCTCTCTTTCTCGCTCTCTCTCTCTTTTCCTCTCTCTCTCTCCCTCTCCCTTCCACAGTGAAGTCTTCTTCTGTCAATAAATTACTCCTGCCACATCCTGGAGGCCAACTATGTCTTCTTTCTTTCACCCCTGTATTTCTTATGGGTGTGATTTTTTGTTTTGTTTAGTTGGTTTTTTGTTTGTTTGTTTGTTTTAAATTTATTGGTTTTGTTGTTGGTTTGGTTTGGTTTGGGGTTTTTTTGGGTTTTTTGTGTTTTTTTGTGTTTTGTTTTGGTTGGTTGGTTAGTTTTTTAAAACTTATTAATCTTTTTCTAGATAGCAAGCCATTTTTCATTCTTCAGGTTTCATTTTCTTATTTTGTTTTCTTTCCTCCATTCTTTCCATTCCTTTCTATTCCTTCTAGTCCTTTCTATAGTCCACTCTGGACTTGATCTTTTAAATTTTTCATGTCCTTTCTTCACCTTTGATTAGTTTTTCATTTCCTTGTTCTTTATTAGGTGTCGGCAACTCAGTACAGTAGGTGGCATTTTCCTTTTTTTTCTCTCCCTTCTCTCATCCCTAGTCCATGCTGAACTACAGCCCAGAATGATGTCAGGAGAGCATTTAGACACCTTTCCAAGATTTGATACTGACCACTCAGCTCATTAAAGGTCTTACGATATATTTTGCAAGAATGGGTGCATTAACCCCCACATTCTGGACCAATTCCAAATGGAATGATTACTTACTGCCTACCCAGACTCCCCTTACGGTTTCAAAGGGATGGATTAATCTTTACTTGACCTGTAGCATAGCATTACTATCAGTATGTACCACTTTCCACACCAAAGGTGGCAGAAGGGAGGCTATTTTTCTGTTAAAGGAGGTTCTTTTCTAATTTCACAGTGCAAACAATTTTGAAAGGAAGTACTTCTTTTTCTTCTTATTCCATTTTTTCCTTCCAGTAATTTGTAAACAGAATTCTTGCATAGTCAGTGCTCAACCTGCAGGCAGTACTTCCTTACTCCTCCTTTTCTCCATCCCCACATGGAATACACTGCTTAAAAGTGACATACACCATCCGTATTTTCTTCTCTTTAGACTCTTTAGACTCTTACCTTACAGAGTTCAGATGATGCACAGGTCAGACTATTTACATCCACCACAGCAACATCAGCTTCAGACAGCAATTCTTCAGTGGCCTCCAGTTACATGTGTTTAGAAGGAGCTGCAATCTTCATAGAAAGTGTTAAACTTGAGAGATTCATCCCATGACTTCATGTATCAAGCAAGTGCTTGCAGAGGCAAGGGAAGAGTAGGAGAAGAAAGCACACTGAGGTGTAAAGCTTGTCAGTCCATATAGTATAAATGGAAGCAGCAAGCTGTTCCCTCAGAATAGGTGTTTGAGAAAGGCTTTATGAGTGATAAGAACAAGAGACAAAACTTTTCTAGGAGTGCTGAAAGCATCCCTTAAGTTTGAGAGTAAACTAATAAGGCAGCAGTTTATTTTGGTTCAACTCTCATGACTGGTTTGTGACCTTTATGCTCTCCTTTATTGTTCTCAAATAAATGGACAAAAGTGTTCCTTTCTGAATTCCTGCTGTTACTAACAGCCACATTCTGTCCACATGGGTCCCACCATGATCTGACTGGAGTGTAACAGTTGGCTGACTCCAGATGAAGAGGTCTTCTATTACAAATTCCTTGACTTCCTTTTCACTTAATTCCACAGTGTAGCATTTTGACTTCTGAGTTGTTGAAAAAGAATGAACTTATTTTCATACTATTTCCCCTCCTTTTTCCCTTTTTCTAACCTTCCTGAACTCACGACCCGCTTTACTTGTCTAACCCAGCATTATCTAAAATATGCAAGGCCTTTGCCTGACCACTGTCCATGAACTTTCATTTTTCATCAGTTTTTCCTCCCCTTCCCTATGGCCTTTTATTATCTATTTCTCTATTTTCTAGCTGCTCACCTATCTTGCTACTTTATTCCCTTCTGCTGTTTTGTGCATTACACTACTTCCATAGATATATCTTTGGACTCGCCTTCCTGATAGCCTGAACTCAGCATTATAGTGGTTTCTGTTCCTCACTGTATGTAGCTTCCAGACAGTCCTTTTTGTCTTTTACTTGTGCTGATTTTGTGTTGTTTCCATATGCCTAAACTGTGGTTGATCCCTTTATGAATGATTTTGGAAGGATTGCTGGGTGAAAAAAACACAATATGCAAAAAAAAATATTGCATGCCGAACCTCAGGACGTTTCAAACCGCAGTATTTCTCTTCCTAAGAAGGCTCAATTAAGGAAATGTTATTAATGGACAGACCCTGTGATCCTTTAGTTGTCTAGATGGAATCCATTTGGCCATTTTTGTTTTGGATATTTTCAGATCTCCCTGACAGTTTGAATGCTGATCATCATACACAAATCAGCAGCTACCAGACTCAAGCAGCTTCCTTCCTTCCTTCCTTCCCTTGAAATCAACAATTAAAAGTGGCAGCAAAATAAAGTATGCAGAAATTTGTACCAGGACTGAAGATCTGTTTTACAGTATCTTATTTTCTGTCTGGAGTCATTGTTTACATAACTCATGGTGTGATCAGATGTTTCCTTAATGCATTCACAATTGCTTGGCTTATATTGCATAGTGAAGGATCATGCTATGTTATGTCTCATAACGTTGTTAGTGAACATAACACAATACTGGAAATGAAATGTGACAGTTAAATGGCAAAAGACAAATACTTAGTTTTAAATTAAGAATACACTATCAACTTAATTAGCATCTCTCAGCACCTTCCAGGTTTTATTTACAAACATGCTGGGCCAAATTCTTTACTCAGTTGTAACCATGCAAACATCTATTGCATTTGTCTGAGAGATAATTTTCTGCTGTATTTGCACTTCATTTTTATAGACAATGTCAGCTATATTCCTTTCCAAGGTGTAATGACAGAAGATGAAATGTGATTAAGATGGGGATTGAGCAGGAAGTATATTGAAGGCATTGGTATGAGGTATGTGACTGCTCACAATGAATGCAGAAAACATGGTTGAAAACAAGGCTGAAAGACTCCACCCATTCTCATGAGTTAAAGGATTTATGAGTGAAAAAGTGATGTGTCTGAAAAAAATAGGAGGAAGGAATTGGTATAAGGAAAGGGACTCTTCCCTGGCAGACATTCTCATGCATGCAGCCTTTATGCAGTGGCAGCGACTGCTGTAGCTGACCTTGGCTTTGCTTTTGTGGTCATTTTGAAGAAGAATGACCTCTGAGCATAGGCCCACCTGGCTTGGAAGTACTTTTTTCAAGGAGGCCACACTATGACGGGATGAATCTTACTGGAAGACAAGGGGACATAGACTGTGGTGTCATTGAGGTGTGTCTGAGAAAGTTAACCTTATTAACCTGAAAATCACCTGGCCCTGGTGAAGTTGCATGTGTGTGTGTGTAGTAGTGGGTGTTGCTATTTATCTTCATCTACCAGCATCTAAGAGTCTTGTCCTGTCTTGTCAATTTCTCTTCTGAAAATTCACACTGCCCTGCCTCTGAACAAACCAAATCCTGGGAGACAGGCTTTCACTGTTGTTCTTTGTCAAATGTACAATCCTGTGGGAAAAAAAGATGCAATAAACCCACAGAAAACCTTGAGGATGGAGTATTGGTACATGCTCCATATCAAGAGATGTATGTATTTATAACAACTTAAAACTGTAGTGAAAGGGTGTAAGAACTCCTTATACGGTAGTCACCTACCCTACTTCTTAAAAGCACATGAAAAATGCAGCCGTTCTTTCAGAAGGGCTCAGTCAAAACAGGTGACTTTTTTAAACTTGTGCTTTCTTTAGTTTATAACATATTAATAAAGGATTTTGGCTTAAGTGATTTCCTGAAGAGGAACTATTAAAAGAGGCAGAGGGAAAGGTTCTGATGAATGCAAAATTGCTATGTATACTACATTTTAACATCTCCTAGAAAATGTAAGAACACAGCCCTTCATGAGGAAGAGCAGTTAAACTGTAAGGCACATAAAAATGCTTTCAGAAAGGTTTGATCTTAGCCATTATTTTAGTTCATTAAAGAAAATGAAGTAATTACTTTTTAAAAAAAAACATGCATAAGCACATTACCAGTTGAAGAACACATAGTATGAGTACTTGTAACTCATAAGTATGAATACTTATAACTGTTTTTCAAGAGGGCAGGCAGGATTTAACTGGGTGTTGTTTTCTTTTAAAACACTAAAGGTCTGTTTTTATGATAGGTTCAAAATTCTCAGCGGCTATCTTGTTGTGTGACAGGAGTTTACAGCATTAGTTTCACCAGACAAGGACTGGTGGAGTAAAATTAGTCATGTATGTAAATTATAATCATGCTGAATAGTTGTATGTGCTCATTTAGCCATTTTAACAGTGTGTGATGTTATCCTCTCTGCAGGACTAATAAGCATTAGCCATAATGAGGTCAGTCAGTCAGTCAGGCATTATCATGGGATTTAATTGGGACACTGGTCTCTGCTGAAGTGAAAATTAATAACTTTTGTCAATGTTCTGGCGAAATGTTCTGTCTTATTAAACTATGAGGGTCAATTAGAAAGCATTATGTAATAAAGTCCCCAGCAGCAGAACTCAAATTGAGTTATACCACAGTCATTATTCCAGGACGATTGCATTTGAAAATGGAAAACCAGCATGCCATATGGAGGGCGCAGGTTATATTTACAAGCATTGCATGTTAAAGCTTCGGCAAGAAGGAAACAATTAAATGTAATACTGAAATAAATCAAAGCACTGAAAGTGCCATGTTGTGCCAGGCGCTTAATATAGCCAGCATACCCCTAGATGCAACTAGGCAAAATGGCACCTGTTTATAAGCCTTGTTTGAGTTCTGTCAGACAACGTCCTCCCTCTGGATTGCTCTGATGATTCAAAGTCTGGGGCACACCTGGAAGGCTCAGCCAGGCACGTTGACTCATATAAATAACAGTTTATTGTATGGCTATTAAGACCAGAGATTGCTTTTATTAAAGTGCAGTTATCATGATACATCAAATTAAAGAACTTTTAAAGCATGTTTAACGGCCTCCGATATTCCCTGTTCGGTCATGTTTTACAGTACTTTGAATGGGGGAGATACAAAGCCTCTGTCGGTGCTGGTGTCTAGAGTCAATGCCAGCAAAGATGCAGAGAGGCCAAGAGGAAGGCAAGTAGGTTTTATAGAGACAGTGACAACTTCAGAGGAACGCACAATTGGTCACTTTACTGTTTCTAAGGATTCTCTCTTACAAAAAAATTAGTAGTACCTCATGCTAAGCTCTTTTCCCCCAGAATTTGCATCCCAAATACTGTTGGAAATAAGTAGTAGTATATAATCTTGAAATTGTTAATGTTGGAAAAAACCTCTGAGATCATTGACTCCAGCTGATAACCTAACACTGACTAAATGACTAAATTTCCACAAGTGCCATATCCACATGCCTTTTGAACACTTCCAGGGATAGTGATTCTACCACGTGCCTAGGCAGCCTGCTCCAATGCCCAGCCACCCTGTCAGTGAAGAAATTTTTGCTGATATCTAACCTAAACCTGACCTGGTGCAAGCTGAGGTGTTGGAGTACCCACACATTGAAATGGAGAAGAGCTGCTCATCCTCTGCTGTCACACAGACTCCCCATGAGTTCTGTGCCTTGCTTGGGGTGATGGCGGGCCTGCGTGTCTCCGACTCCTTCTGCAGAAGGAGGACACTGGTGCTGCTGCTGGGGAGCACACCACCAGGCAGGGTGTCTGTCCTTCAGTGGCTCCCTCCCGAATTTCTGTATGGCAGGGCCACCTGCATGGTGCAGCTCCAAGACTCAGCAGAGCTCTGCAAATACACTCAGCATCAGCCCTGCCAACCCAGAGGGCTCATGGCCTCCTCCTCTCCTGCCAAACCAAAGCAAGCTGGGATCTCCCAGGATGGGTCTTCCAGGAGTTGACGGACCTCCCGCTGGCTCTCTCACTGCAGGAAACTGCAAGCCTCCCTGCAGAGAGACATTGTGCTGGAGAGCCGTCCCCAATCTGTGTTCCAATTATTATTCACAGATGTGAGGATGATTTTCTAAAGGACTCATTGTTTGGCCTAACACAGCTGCCAGAGACAGCCACAGCATATCTTGCCCTGGATTTTACGGAGCAGTGGAAGAATTGTGCAAGGGCTGTGCTTTTCTGGGAGCCATAGTCCTGAGGGTGAGCTCTGATCCCAGCTTCTGATGTTGTAGAAAGGGTAATACCATCCTCACTGGGAGGATATATTTTTTTCATCAGCAATTTTACAGTCCCACAGGACTTTACCTGATTATTGCTGACAGTGCAAGCTGGGTTAATTTTTACTGTGGGGTTTGAATAAGCTGAACTGAACTTCTGTTTCATTTAGAGCTGTTCAATTAGGGCCAAGCATGTGATTTCCAACTTAGCTGTAAACTGACAAGCAGAATCAGGCATGATTTTCCCCTTGCTCATTCCAATTTGATGACAGCATGGCTTACGTTGACTGTTTTGGTGTTGCTTCTGATTTACACTGGTGTGAGAAGAGATACAGGCTTGTTAGCAGCCTGTCCCTCATGGAGTGAGAACATTTTGCAACTTAGCTCAGAGCAGCTGAGAATGTCAATATATTTGATAAGCATTTATGAACAGAGCCTCAGTGCTAGCCTCAGGAGATCTTCTATGGTGGAAAAAGGTCATCAGCTAGACTGTTAAAGAAGCACTACTAAGTTTAGACACTTTATTTTTCATTACCCAACTTCACATTCTACAGTTTGAAAAAAGTCAGACATCACATCTCCTCCTGATGATGATCAAGGTTGCTGAAAACCCCTCTGTCGTAGTCCCAATGTATTGGTGAATGTCCCTGACAGCCAGATTGTCTCCAGCAGGGAACTTGTTCTGGCAAGACTGGTCCCAGCACCCAGAGCTGGCCATATGCAGTTCTGTGCCTGAACCACAAGACTGTGCTTTCTCTCCTTCAAATACTGCAGGATAGCCTGTCAGCTTTTCTCTCTGTTCAGCCTTTGAAAGTCACCTTATCTCTGATTTTCTTTCCTGAACAGGAACAACACATGCAGAAGGTTTCTGTTTCTGGCAGGCATGGCTGTATGTTTTATGTTAGACTCACATCTATGCATACGCGCACACAAACATGCATGCGCACACATCCATATATATCTCTGCACCCACCAATACATGTGCCTTTGTGCTCACTTGTGGAGCACCACCCAGATGCAGTGGTTCCAGTTTGCCATTTGAAAGCAATTAGTGTTTATTATTGTAAGCATTTTCAACATAGGGAATACTTTAAAGACAACAGCCCTGCTAATTGCTTTCAAATGGTGAATATCAACATTTTCACAGTGGCGCGGCATAGCCTGGGCTGCATGGATGCAGATGCCCTCAGCCTCAATGAAGATAAGTGCACATTCATTCATAGAGAAACAGACATACATCTGGCTTCACCTCCCCACTGAAAAACCCACAGACATTTTCCAAGGAAGTTCCTTTATTATTTTCAAGTGCACAGGACATCAGAACTTTTAGCTTCCCTCTGTGTTTTCCCCACCTTTTTTTTCTTATTTCTGTGAGAATAGTGTCAGGCGCTTTTGTTGTTGTTGGAAAGATTAAGTGGTTGGAAAAGTGCTGATTCTCTCTAGTCATTTTACACCTACAGCGTTTAGGAGACCTTAACACAAAACAGTGCCAGGTCTCAGTGCTGGGCTGCCTGCTTCATTCTTTGGCAAAATGATAATATTTTGGCAGAAGTGCCCTATGTTAACAAAGAAAAGTTTGATTAATCAGCAGGAGGGAAGACTTGGGAGAAAGGCAATGGGAAAGAGAGGGAGCAAGAGACAGACATATTCTAAAAAGCCTAATCAGTTTTAAAACAGCTTTAAAAAGGAATAAAAATTCTTAAATCTCTTTGATGATATTCAAAGAGCTTTTTTAATATATGAGAAGGCACATTCTAAATTCTTAACACTGCTAGTGTCACCAGTCCTTTTTTCCACTAAACCATTTTAATTCCATAATTTAGAAGGTCTTGAAAAGTAGCAGGATCAAACTGCAGTGTAATTGGATACACTGTGCACTTCCAGTGTGAATTTGGGTCCCTGGTAGGCACAAGAGATTTCTTTCTTTCTTCTAAGATCACATAGAGTGTACTCATTTGAAAGGAGAGAGATACAGCAGCAAAGTAAGCTTTTTATAAGGTGGATGAACTAAGTGTGCTGCTGGAAAACACTCAGCCATTTATTTGGCACTGACAGTTTCTTTGTGATTGGAGGGAACACTATCGACAGGGAAATCAATGTGGGTTTACTAAAGAACGCTGAGTGATCAGGGAGCAAAGAAGCAGTCAGACAGGAGTGGCAGCCCTCTGCACTTCCTTCAGAAACAAACAGGTCCAGACAATTGAGTTCCTTCTACCGCTTTTCCCCGCTTTTCACAACCAGTATGAAGTGTCTTTATGCTCAATTATTAGCTCTGCTGATCTGAGCACTGCAATAAGTGGAACTTTGGATGTGGTCTGTTTCTGAAAAGCTAGGTAAAGTTGCAGCCTGGGGTCCTACAGGGCTTTTAAAGACAGAAGGCAGCAAAGAAAGAGAGTGGGAGAAAAGAAACATCTGAACATCTGCTGGAAAATCCTAACTGGCTTGTTCAGCTGAGTTCAGCAAGAGCAACAGCAGAGGAGTTGGCAGGTGTCGCCACACTGTAGATGGAAATCACTGCAGATGATCTCGAGATATAAATAAGAATATTATGGACATTCCCTATACCTCCTTCCCTCCAGACTATTTTTGCTTGCCAGTGACAGCAACTTTATCGTGTGATAGTTAGCTCAGGGGAGGTATTAAAATAGCTAGGAGCCGGCTGTGCATGTAAGCAAATAGCTGCATGTATCAAAGATGCCTTATCACAGTATACTGTTTTCTTTAAAATCATTCCAGAGGTGAAAAGTAACAGAATCTACCAGTCTTCCCTTCAGGAATGCAAATATTCACCTCTCAGACAGACTTGTTTAGGGTCAGGGGAAGGAGAAAAGTTAACAACATTGCATCCTTTTTTCTCCAGAATTTATACAATATGAAAATACCAGCTTTGTCTTCACTAAGTGTTTCTTTCCCTCTCTCCCTCTCTCCCCCTCTCTCTCTCCTCTCTCTGATTCTTCCTGATTGTACAGATGTGTTAATCTCTGTGTCAGGCACTATGTGTCCCTGTCACTATAATATCAGAGGATTTCACACACATATATACCTAATTTTGAAGAGGATCTCTTAACTTATTCACTCATTGCATTTTCCCTAAACTTACACTATTCCTGGCAGAAACTTTCAAATCTAATAAGTCAGCAACCCTAGTCAGGGCTTTTTCACCATTTGCTCAGCAGTTCACAGTCATGTTGGCTTCATAGTTTCCCACTGTACCATCTCTGTTCCACAGCCTAGCCGACAGGCTCTGGACAGCAGGACAGCTAGATCCAATAAATCTGAGACCTGTCTAGGTGCTTCATTTATCAAGAGGCCTAATTTACCCAGGCCCTTTAGACTAATTGCAGATTTGTAAAAAATGCTGATAATGTAGAACAGTGCATTGTGAATGTCCCTTGCCATATTTCTGCTAATGTGTTTCATCTGGAGTACATAAAGAGACAGGGATGCTGATTTTAGACACAGCACTTTGGGGCTAATCCAGTTAAATGATTATCCCTAAAAATCTGCAGTGATGTCATTTTCCCTATAGAACTCTGCCAGTTGCCTTGTTTGCTTTATTGTGAGAAATACGTGATCCCGGGCTTCAGAAGTTCACTCTATATTTTTGTTCTAATGCACTGTAACTTTTTCATCCCACTCTCCCAGCTACCCATCCCTTCTTGTTTATGATAACCATGTTGACAGAAACTCTGGCTTGGACTGTTGGCTTTTGTGTATACACAGATAAGGAAGATGTACACTCCTTTGTTTGATAGATGCAGGTATCCGCTATGTTTTTCTCAGTGTGCAATTTCTTATTTTCATTCCCCTAATTTCTCAGTTTTCTCCAGAGACTACTATTCCACCGTGTTTTGGTCACTTTTATTAACACATTGCTTATATTTAGCCCCCTCTTCTGCACTTTGCTCCAAGGTTCATCGCCTCAACTTTTTTCTAAGCTTCTCGTCTTCTTATCCATCTTCTGTAATGCCAAAACATTGCTCCACGGATTTGCAGCAAACTCAGCTTCTATGTTCTTTCTTAGATACCTTCTCCTTTCCTTTGGTCCTGTAATTCCTTCGTGCTTCCATTTGTGTTCCAGGGAACTGCATTGGGCGCACTCTGGTTCTCTCTCTTTGTTGTGAGAAGAATCCAAATTTTGTTTTGAAAAATCTGTCTGTCATGTAACAGGTACAGTGCACCCATTGATCCGGGGACCAGCTGATCTGTAATGCAAAACACTAACAAATAATATTTAACACTAACTATAATAATCATTATCATTATTATTATTACTTTAACAGATAATTTTTATAAAGCATCCACAAAATATTCACTGATAGCTGAGGGCAGTGGCTAGGCAGTTCCAAGTGTGCTTCACTACTCCATTGACATGTTAAAGCTGATTTTTGCAGCATGGATTTTGAGGGGAGACCAGGATCTGGAATCAGAAAAACATCAAGAGATCCTTATTGTTCAGGAGCTGGCTGTACAGGTCCGTGATAAGGCAGCCTCAGGAATTTGGCACTATAAATATTACAAAGCTTTTAGAGACAGTCTCATGGTATTTGTTTATCCGACACCAGATCCTTCATAAACCTTCCACGCAGATAGAGGAAAGCAATAAGGATGTCTTCTCAGGTATCCCAGCAAGGCTGTATGTGACCTATCAGTGTTTAGCAAGCAGATGCAACCAAATCCTACTGCTGTGGTATTAACAAAGAACCTGCTTTAAAAGTTTTCTCTTGTTTTTTTTCCTAATGCTCCTCAAGTATAACCCAAGGGTTCAACGAAATTAGTATATGATGAGATAAACCCTGTCCAGACAAGGCAGGTGGATTTTCAGAGTAGAACATAGAGGGACCTTCTAGGCCAAATAATCTAAGAGCCTGTTGGCTCTCAGGAGGGAAGATCCTCTCTCAGGAAGTCACTAACATCTGAAGACTATCAGCTAAGGGTCACTCAGGGCTCTCTGCAAAGATCCTAGGTAAGTTTTCCTCTTAACAAGTCTCTTCTACTACTTTGAAGTATCCTTAAATATTCTTATGCAATCATGCTGCAAAATGGAATAAACCAACAGGATTCTTAACTAGGAACAGTGAAAGAAGCAAAATTAGAGGCATTATTTAGAGTTACAGTATTTAAACCCCCAAAATATCCCTTTGTAGCCAAAAGTTCAGCTTTGCGAAGCACTGCAGTCATTAGGTAGATGCAACAAGGTGCATCCTATGTAGCACAATCCCAAGACGAGCGTCAGACAATATATATGCACATGCACACAGTGAGAGCCTCGGATTTCTCATTTATATTACAGGGATGAAGGGGAATTATCTGAGAAATTCCTTTTTTCCCCTCTCCAAAAACTGTCCTTGTAGTGTGTAATCTGGGTAATCTTTACTTCTAGACTCTAGCAGACAACTTCTAGACTGTAGAAGAGCATTCAGGGGGGAGATAGGAACTAATGAAAGTCTGGCTGACATTTTGATCATACTCATGCATTTATCAAGATTATCCCAAAGGCATATGTCACAGAAAGAGAGTAGTTTTTCCATATTAAAGATGGCATTAACCTTCTATCCTATCTTGCTCCCTTTGCTATTCCCAAACTCTGTAAATATTTCAGATGTCTTCTGCCCCACTCCCCCACCACTCGGCTCTGTTAAAAATGGCAAGATGATGAAAACCTCAAATTTAATCCACATCTTTTTCTGTCTCTAAGGTAATTAAGTCTCATTCATTTCTTTGTGCTTAGAGTCAAAGGTAGCTGGTTGTTAAACACCCATTTCAAGTTGCTCTTCTGACTCCCAAAGATGCATCAGAGCTCAAATAATCCCCATACAAGCCCCTCAGAACCTTTCATCAGTCAGTGTTTGCTCCATTCTATGTTTCATGCTGCTTTGCCATTCACAAAGATATTGTGGGCAAAATTAAACAAATAAATGAGCCTCTCTCTTTTGAGGAAAGGTTGGGACTTCAGGGAAAAAGGTTTTTTTTTGCAAGTCTGGGGTGGTGTCGATCCACACTGATATCTGGGAAATGTTCACTACTGTACATTTTCACCCATTTGCCCATCCTCCATCTGTGGGAATGCTGCATTTAATAGTTATAGGGGGACTGTTGTTCTGTACCAAAATATTTCATCAGGAGATGAGAGAAATCATTGAGCAACTGACTAAGAGTTTTGGTAGTAAATCATATAGTAGCTGTCATGGAAAGTCAATAGGAATCTTATTGTAGATTTCAACAGCAACACATACATATTAATAAGTCCTTATGTGGCAAATACTTTAATTTTTAACCTACCAAGAGGAGGATATTCACTCTGACCAGAGATTTTGATACACTACCCTGTCTTATACAAACTTTCCCAATCAGCAGCCAGATCCTGGACCAGGATCATATAGGGCCAAGACAGGCCACTTTAAGACAAGTTTTGACCCAACCACTCAAAGAACTGTCACTTACTGCATGAGAACAATGGCTCTCATCAGAATAAAGACATGAGAATATTTTGTACCCACAAAAGCACCAGTAAACCAAGCAGACTAAAACTGTGTCTTAGAATGATTCTACTTAGAAGTAAAATGAGTCCATATATCGAGAAACTAGGTAACTGAAAAGAAAAATTATGATTTGAAGGTTCAGAAGTAGTTTTCCTATGAACCTTTTAGGCTGTATATAAGTAGAAGAAAATCACAGCAGCAAGAAGACTTTTTTTTCCTGTATTGATTTTTGTTACATTTCTGGTGACTCACTGAGTAGATAGCCAGAAGCAATTTATAAGTACAGTAACACCAACAGACTCCAGAGCACTGGTAGGGAAGTGCCACAGGTTGTACACAATACAAGAATAGTTCAGTGCAATTGCTCCACCTTAGCTATGTGGGTGAAACTCAGTACTAGCCCCTTAATTTCAGTGACTTAGGGCATTTTACACTGACTGAGGAACTGGGCTAAAGTATTTTCAGCAGCAGACTTCAGACAATTTTTTTCTGGTATTAAAGTGAAAGAGTTCAACAAAATGCATGTTATCATTTCACACTATTTTAGTAAGATTAGGATTATACTTGGTTAAGACTGTAATTTTTCTTTGTAACTGTTTGTACTCTCCAAATTCTTATAATTCCGTCTGTCCTTCAGAAAATCAAGCCATTACCTTACACATGAGTTTTCAGCCTAGTGGAAAAGCCCACAGCAAAATCAGTAAATTAAGTTCTCTTCATTCTTTCACTGATGGACGTTTTAAGCAATTTCAGAGATGGAGTTGATTGAAGTTATAATACTATTGATGAGAGTTTCATACCTTACAGAGACTGTATATTAATGCAAGAATATTGCCTTTCATGTGGACTTTTGTGGCCAAAAGAAGTAAAATTCATTTATTCAAGTGTTTGTTAATATCAGTCATTTATTTGTCCTTGTAAAACAGCATGAGAAAAAAAAGGAAAATACTTAGAAATGCTTTTTTTTCTTCTAGAACTCAGAAAATGGAGTTGCCCTTTAAGACTAGTCGTTAAAGTTGAATCCCCTAAATTATAAGTATAGATAATATATAGGAAGATTGACCTCCACACAAAAAAGAAGGATGTGAAATCTCCAGAGACTGAAGCTCAGGAGAGCAAGAAGCTCTGCCCACACCTCTTGGTGAGCAGGTTACAGAAGCCTCTTCGTCTGAGGATGCATAGCTTCTGCTTAGTCGAGCTGACCAGAGAGGAAAATGAAAGAGCCTTTTCTTTTAGAGGGCTGCAATATGTGTTTTGGCAGCTCTTACTTTCCCTCTTCTTACTGAGAAGACTCCCTATTGCACCTCTCCCTGAAGACTGTCGTTAATCAGTGTCAACCCAGTGTGGTCATTCCCGTGCATGCATTGGTTCAACTTGAGACCAGTTCAAGTGGACAAGTCCCAAGACAGACTTGTGTCACTGCTGAGGATACAGGGACCAAGTGTGCTACAGGACTTGGCCCGCCTGAATCCAGACTGCAAGGGGGAAGGCAGCTGCTGGGATGTGAGGGCAGAGACTATGAGCCGGTCAAAAGTTCTGTGGAAGAGTTATCTATCATTCATATAATTTGCTGTATTGAGTTTTTGGTACCTTCTCAAACCCTAAAATTTTACGTGTTCTGTGCATAGCTCTGGGATTAGCAATGGCCAAATATTGCCTATTAGAAAATCCCACAAAATTTTTCACTGATTCAAAACATTTCTGGAGAAGGGCTCGAGACAGTCATGTTTCTGGCTATACAGGAGATGCAAGACTCTTTAAATAAACTCTGTGACTGCTCAAAATATCTAGGTAAAGAATTGAAGCTGAATATGCACAGAGGTGGAGAAAAAACTTTTGTCCTGATTTAGTTACTTTGTTTTCATCTTTAATTAAAAGACTGGAACAGCTATACTGAAACAATTAGATTTAATTCCATTGTTGCTCTTTCAGTTTTTCAGCTGGGTTTACTCTTGATATGGTCTGTTGAAAACTTCAAAAGGGAACACTGCATTTTGAACCTCTAGATGTCATTTGTTGTCAATGATGGTAGCTGATGGCATTTTATCTCCTGAGCTAGAAATTTTCAGGTAGCTGAATATCCTATGATCATGTTTTATCCTTATGAGGAAATGCATGAAAAGCTAGCAATGTTAAGGAGAGATACAGACTCAGCTCACAATTCCTGGAAGGTTTTCTCTCCCACAACTCTCCTGTTACAACAGCCCTTTATCCTCGAATGTGCCAGGGCCTGGCACTTTGAAGGTTCTTTGGCATGTAGAGAAGTCTTTTTGGCTTCAGCTGGAGGAGTCTCAAAACCTACCACCAACTGGTCACTAATGCTTTAGGCTTTGGACCCAGCCTTTAAGTCTTTGCTTATGTGTGTCATCTTGATAAAGTTCCATGGGACAACTCACATGAATAAGTGTCTGAACAGCTCACTTTCTTTGTGTTGCTTGTTACTGCTTGTGTGTTTTGATATTCAATGTGTCTAAATCACCACACAGCATTTTATTTTTATTTTCATAAAATATTTGAATTAAATTACACTGATATGAAATATGCCTCTGGCTCTATGCAGATGTTTCCAAAAAGCCTAATAGCAAACAGATCACAGGGCAGAAGATCGCATATTCTTACAGTCACTTCCAAGCCTAACTGCTTTTCAGAGTTCTGATTACAAGAAAAGCCATGCTGCCGATGTTGCTTTAACTGTAATGTTAAAATGAAAACTCATTGTTGCATCCCAGGGGGACTCAGGAGCATTGACTTTGCTGCCCATCTGAAATGGTATAATGTTCTCTATTTCTATCATGCGGGTATCAGTTCCAAGTTGGAAACCAGCCTTCTCTCATAATTCAAGCTGGGACTATGCTGATGCAAACCTTCTCAGATATTATAAGCCAGTATGAGCTCAAAAAAAGAATTCACTGCTCAAGGCCAAATAGCTTCAAAGCTAACAATCCTCCAGAGTCGGTGTGAAAGTGTTGAAACTGTCAATGTCAACTTACACCATGCATAGTGAGTGTAAAACTTCAATAATGACATCATGGAGAAAAGGACAAAGGGCAGGCACTACACAGGAAAGTGCCAGTGCTCTTCAAATCTTTGAAACCTTCAAGGATTTATCTGGACTAACACTTCTACACATAGTCATTGGGGTCTTAGGCTATACTGATTAAGGATTTAGCTTATTCAAAGGCTCTCACTGATAGCAAGGATGACAAGGTTTCAGCAGTTATATTGGATTCCATTAGCTTTTTAAAAAAACCATACCCCAAAACCCTCAGGATCCTGGTCTTTTTTCTGCCTCTGTTTTTCTTTCTTTGAGTCAACCTTTATTTTTTTCCTTAACACACACATGCACACATACACGCACGCACACACATTAATATATATTAATGCCTGGGTTTGATTCACAAACAGGTTTTGCAGCACTTGTGCTCTCAGTTCTCAGAATGCAGATCCCAGAAGAATTGAATCAATCCTTCAGGAATTCCCTGAAGCACCACATAACATGTTCACTCATTTCAGCTGCACTTAGGGCAACAGATACACTTTTAAAAGGGGAAAACAGAGAAGAAGGGAGGGGTGTTCTAGTTTAAAAAAAAATCAGCTAATCAAGAGAGAAATTAAAAAGTGAGACTCTGTGGTTTCGGTGTCAGGGATAAGTACCTATCCTAATGCTTTTAGTGCAAACTGCAGAAATAAGTGTAATGGAGGACAGACATGCTTCTTTTAAAACTAGGTTTTCAGAGAGTCAGCCTCAGACAAAGAGCAAAGAGATGTCAGACTTGAAGAAAGAACAGTTTCCTCTGTCCTCCCTCTCTTATTTGTGAGAACAGTAAAAGAAGAATCCATGTTGTATGGTGCAGACATGCAGTAACAGTTGAAGCCCCACTCAAAATATCTTCCTTGAAAAGAAATGAGTATCACCTATTAATACATGGCAAAAACAAGATGAGGAAAGATTATTTATTATTTAATAATTTAATTACTCTCCTATTACTCAAGAGCTTGTGATGGGGTACTGAATGCAGGCTATCCAACTCTTAACCCAGCACTGGAAGCCCCAGCTCATTCCTCATTTTTGCATTTCTCATTTCCGCCGTCTTTTAGTTCTGCTGTAGGTATCACCAGTTTCTTGCCACCTTAGCTGCACCAGCACCCTTGGCACATTTCAGTTGTTTAACATGGGACTTTCTGTGGTGCTGTGTAATCCACGCTGGTATACCCATGAAATCTGTAGGGAGCTGGCAGATCTGACACAGGGTCTGTGGAAACCTGTGATCATCTAAACCTGCAGATACAAGCCAGAGAGTGGCTGAAATGGCACTAGACATCACCATTTGGCAACAGAAGTGTACCACACATACTTCAATGTTGCTTTCCTGAGGAGTTGTAGGAACTGTTGCACAATATTGCCTGCTGCACCAAAGATCCTTATCCCACCCCAAAGTTGTGAGGGATGGATAACTGTTTCTGAAATTTTGGCTCAGGGACCCTCATGCACTCTCTTACACAATTACCTAAGATATTTTCTAGGATTAGCTGCATTGTTATGGACGGAGAGTGTACTCATTCCAGAGTCTGAGCCGTTTAATGATACAGTTGACAACACAGCATAGATTTTGTTTTTAATCCATCAAAGGCATCTATGTTTACTTTGTTATTACAGTCCCAGTAATTTTCTGTGCATTAATTCCACTCATGCTAGTCAAAAAAGGCTTTTCAGGAAAACAAACCAGCTGAGAGTTGTTCCTTTGTCACGCAGAAAAATATGAGGTGGGAACCAGTGGAGGAAGCTTCAAGTTATTGCAGCCTTACCTAGCTCTGGGATGGAAAATAGTAAAGCTAGATCTGTGGGTTACTCAGCTCAAGCTAGTAAGTTATACTTAGAGGCAATGTTTGTTTTTTTAATATAGTTATCTTACTTTGAAGACCTCAGGCAATAACACTCTGTGGGATAGCTCTGCAGGCCCACACTAGCACAGAGGGGCTCTCTGACGCTCTGGGCAGCAGCAGCCCAGAGTTACTCTGTGTGGTTTGCAGGTTCACCTCGAAACGGAACCAATTCACAGCCACAGTGGCCAACGTTAAATCTGGAGTTTCTGCGGACAGATGCAGATTATGGAATGAATTCTGCTGGTTTTGGTCTGAGGTCTCCCTGCCTCCTATACCACCAGCATCCTCATTTTGGCCCCTCACAGAGCTCTCAAATCTGCCACAGAGATGTGGAGTCGCCTACTCCAGGTGCACCAAAAGCCATTGTCTCGGGGCTCATGACCTCTGGGCTTTAAACAATATCCTGAGGGTTTATTTTTCATTGTATTATGGTTGTTGTTGACATAAAACCAACTGTTTATTTTTCTTGCTGCACTTGGTCCCTTAAAAAAGAAATTAGCTTGAAAGGATTGAAGGGGTGAAGGATTATCACAACCATGGGAGTGGACAAGAACAAGGGGGAGGCGGGAATACTCTACCTCTTTTACAAGCTGCTTTCTTCTGTGCTAATGCACTTGTTTTTGCTGAAGGGACTGCACCATAATGCTGACTTTAAACTTTTATGAGGAAGGTTTCACATATAGGCTGTGAAGTGATCTCCTCAAACATACTTCCTTTTGGGGTCGCTATAATGATTGTGTACACAGGCATCCAAAGAGCCGAGTTAGCTGCTGCTGGACTGTTATTCCGCTCACTCTGACTTTATATCCACATTAGGTCACTGACTTCCTTCGATCTCTCCCCAGCTTGTATAGTGAGATCAGAATGGGGCTGTTCTGGAGGGGGCTGCTTTTCCATTTTTCAATAAGGCCTGTATACCATAAGGAACATACACCAAAATCAGAACACTGGTCTTGCAAGTTAAAACTGTACTAGTTAAGTTTCATTATGAGAGAAGAATTTAGATGCTTGGGTTTCTTTTCCTGGAAGAATTCTTTCATATTCTTGATAAATTTCTAGCTCTCTGGTGGTTATGAGCCTGCTTTGGTGGACCTTTTCTTACCAGTGCCTGTCATTTGTACAGTTCCACTGTCGAAGGACTTGCTGAAATCCTCTGCTGTATCTCTGCAAAGAGCAAAACTCTCCTTGGGGCAAAGAGCAAGCACAATGTGGGACTGCATTTAAACACCACTGGAGGAATAAATACTTCTTAGTGATTTGCAAATCAGTACCCATTCTCCCATAAAAGGTATCACGCATATTGTTTCTGCCCAGGTAACATTCCATAATTCCATCCAGCAGGAAGAAAAGGAGGCCAGAAAAAAACAGTCAAACTGAGGGCATCTGCTTCACTGATAATACCTCACTATTAATCCACTAAAACAGCTCAGGCACATCAGGGTTTTAAGAAACTCCTGCCCTGGCTAACGCTTTGCTCTGATGCAAAGTTTTACAATGAATGCTGCTCAATATAAATTGGGCTTCAGCCTGAACATTCCCCGATTGACTGCAGTTATCCCAATATCTGGTGTAGGAACAACCCAAACATTGAAGATGGTCTTTCACTAGCAGTGCCATCTCTTCCTCTTACCACAGCCCAAGTGTGACTACAAGAAATACCCTTCATATGTGGTGGAGGAAGGATAGATGGACATGTGATCTCTGAAGACCAGCACGGAAGTCAGTCACTGTCTCAAGGAATTAATATAAGAGGGTAAGGGTAGATAAAACACACTGTCTCCTTGTGGCCTCTCAGCAAGGCAGGTGGCCCATCCCATAGTAAGCATCTGAGAGAGGGCAGTTACTTGTTTCTTTCAGTCCTACGTTCAGTGCTTGCTGATTTATTTTTCTGTGATTAATGCCCATCAGTGCCTCTTCCACCTGGCTGGATCTTCTGTTACTTTTCCAATCATTTATGAGCAATATGGTCTCTAATACACCTCACAAAGACGCACTCATTTGGAATCATTACATCAGCTGGGGATTTTTGAGTGACAGAAGACCTCACTAGGATTTCAGAAAGGGTAAACCATGGAAAGCATTGAGAAGGTGTAACACAGACCAAACACATATGGCCTATCATTTAGTTCACTCCCTCGTCAGTGAAATGACACTGATCTTTACAACCTGTCCCCACTACCCTAACAGGCTTCCTCTGAAAAAGTTTTATTAGTCTTCACAACAGCATAGCAATATCCATTGAGGAGGCAAAATGAGGCCAACTAGATACTGTCTATGAAAAATAGACATGGAAGAGACTAAGATATCGTGCACAATGCCAGAGAGGATAGCAAAGAGCCGAGAGCAGCTGTATACCATTCTACATCCACTTGAGATTTCAAATCTTTGCAGTAGTTTTGCAAAGCAAAGCACTCTTCCCTCAGAACGCAGTAGGACACAGGAGTATATTCACAAGACTAGTCTTATGACTCTAAGTAATCACAGTCTTGCCCGTTGTGTAATGTCATCACTGAAAAGGCTGGTTGTACTAATAGGAAGTGATGGCTGATCCCATTTAGAGAAACATTTCTAAGAAGCAACAAGCGGTATAATATCAGGAGGACTTTTAGATTTCCACATCTCTTCTCCTGGGGGCGCCTGCAGATAAAGAAGAACTAGGAAGGAAAAGTAAATGTTTACTTTCTTTTTTTTTTTTGAAATCACTAAGTACAGTGCTGCAAATGCAGTTGCATTTGTTCTATAAATCACATAATGACTCAATAAAAGCAAGAAAGACGTGTAGCAACAAGGGAGGATGAAAGAGTGAAAAATTCTGTAGGCCAATTATGGGAACTTTGTGTTTCTCCTTTAATATGCAGGCCTTCCACAGCATGTACACGGTCATGGTCTGTACTTAACTCTCCTGAGATAAACTCAGAGAATGGTTTTTCCAAATTTGTCCCCTTAGCTGAACTAAGTACACAGTTCTTATTTGTAAAAGGTGATTAGCATGCAGATCTTACCACATCATTTACAGATGTTTTGCTGGAGGCCAAATTCTGCTTGATTTGCATAACTGTTTTCACCATTGTTAGCTTTGGCTTTTCCGTGACACTGAATTATGACATTATTAGAATGTCTTTGGTCCATGAGCTGCCATGAAGGCCCGGTAAAATATGTTCTATACTGTATATGTTATCTCATAAACAACAAAGAGTCAATGTGGAAAATCTGAGTTGCCCACAGTCACAAGAAAAATTACCATCTGTCAAGACCTGCCAGTTCCTAAAAATCATGTTTATACTATTCTTTTCTTGATCTCCCATTTCAAAGTCTAGCCCAGATGTGCACTGGTAGAAAAATCCTGTGGCTTCTCCGTTCCTGAACGTCCATCACAACCCACTGCGTTGCTGTTGGAAGAGCATGTCTCTACAAGCTGTACTTAACTATCTTCTGCATGCAAATCATCAGCAGCATGTGACCCACCCAGAAACAGCTGCAGCATACATTTGACCTTGGAAACCAGAATTATTCCTGCTGATCGGCTTTGTTCAAGAGTCTGTGTTCACTGAGAGCAGTATCTTTGGATACAGTTGGGTTCTGTGGTGTTAGAGCTGGAAGACAAGCCTATCCTTGCCTGGGTGATATGGAAGCAGTACTCAGGTTGCAGTCATCATATTTCTGAAGTTCTCTCCAGTGCAATGTTTGCATCAAATCAGGGTTGCAATGTTTGCAGGGTATCAGGCCCTGATAACAGAAATCAATGTATTACCCCAATCCTGGACTAATCCTCCATGCCCTTTCAGTGCCATGCCTGCTAGTTTGCTTTCCCTAACAAAGTCTCCATACAGAACAAGAGTCATAAAGGCTGCTGTGCCTATTAACTGTTCAAACTGCATGTGCTCTCACGCCCACACCAAAAGGCATGCACGCATACACATCCTGCACGGAAGGAAAGGCTTTGCACAAGGCATTGCAATGGAAATGTAGAATTTCATACTGTAGTGTCAAGCTTGCCATCTAAATCAGATACACCATGTATTGACTCCAGTGCTCTAAGTTACCCTTTCAAATAGATATCTTCCCTCTTGAATTAGATTGGGAGATCATCTACTAAGTCATCTCTGTATGGAATCCAATACAGAGCCCTGCAAAGCAAACAGCCCTACGAAAAAACTAGGCATAGGAGAGTACTACCACTGGGTTATTGCTTAAAGGGCTGGAGCAATACTGGGGCAGGTTGGTGGCCTGCTTGTGTAGACAATGAGAAGCTGATCAAGACCTAAGATAACTGCTCTGACAGATACTATCTCATAAACCTACTTGCAGCAGTTTTAAAGTTCATCACCCCCTCCAGCTGCAGGGACGTGTACCCATACATCAGGTGCTCCAGTCCATGTCTGGTGCATTAATTGAAACCACCAAGCTGTGAACTGCATCAGCTGAGGCATCGGCACACCCCCTGTTTTGTCCATTTTGCTGACTCAGCAGTGAGACTATCCCCAGTGGCAGGGATGGCACAGACAGCCAGGGCAGTATCACACTTAGCAGATAGGACTTGATTTACCAGGGAAGGCCTGTCAGGACCCTATGGGTACAAAGAGCAGAAATTTTTATTCAGGAAAGACATTTGCATAACATACATCAAAAGAGGAATATAAAGATATGCTTTTCCCCCATCCAGGGGAAATAATAGATAGAAGCTCACCTGCTTCTTGTGCGGGCCACCTTCAGAGGCACCTGCTGATATAGTCTCATTCTCTTTTCTCTCTGAAACTCTTGTCACACAAATGAGATTTTTTTCATTCCTCACTCATGCCCTTCATGAAAGACAGCAGTAGTCTCCATGTGCTGTAATCGGACTGACTGGCTGGCTGATTCCTGTTCTTCCCTTGTGCAGCCCTGGAAACCTGGGAGAAAAAAGGTGGAACAACCAGCCACTCAAAAAAACCCCAGACCATTTAAAAGGTTAAGGAGTAGAGCATGAAACTTCTGTCTGTTACAGACGACTGGGCATTGCAATTTGGATGTCTTGTTCCTAATACTTCCATACTACGATTGTCACAAAGATAACAAAGGATGGGAAAGACAAGCCATTCTCATTGGGAACTTTTAAAGGGGATTTTTTGTGAGTTGAGTATTACGCTTCTGTTTTTTCTGAAGTGTGACAATATTTGAGAAAGCAAGGGACAGTATGCTTAGCTTAAACTCTCTAAAGGATGTTAAATGTTGTGCATGTTCAAAAAACACACTGTGTGTGTGCACATGCACCTAAGTCAAGCAGTCCTTCTATCATTATACTGGGTATTGCTTGCAGTGGAAAGAGAATGCTCACACCACCTCAGTATAAGTAAGTCTGAATTGATAGTGATGTTCTTACAGGGTAAAAATGACCATTATAGATAATATGCAGTTAATCTTGCAGATCAGCTTCTCCTCAGCTCGGCTCAGCACACTTCTTTTATTTACATTTCCTTCACCTCTCCCAGACCATAAACAAAGGACCTTTTGGTTTTGGTTACCAGTACCAAAGCATTTTAATATTCTAGTAACTCCCTCTATTTATATCCTTACTGAAGTGTTCTCCTTTTTCTTCCCTCTCCTTTTTACTAACCCAGCCTGCACCAGACATTTATCTATTCTCCCTCCTCATTCTGGTCTTCTGGGCTTCTCCTCTGTGGGTTCCTCAGCAAAAGGCAAACATCAAGAAACTCCTCTAAACTGAGAGGAGAGCTTAGCACAGACTCAACTCTCATTCATTTGCAGCAATGCTGCTGCAGTGCTCTTGAGCATATGTGTCCTCTGCCCTTCCTTCTTTCAGATATAACTGTGACTGCATCTTAATCATGTTATTGCAAGGCCTGACCAGATATCACTCAGGTGTCACTCCAGATAACTTGAGGAAGATAAGTATGTTCTTCTGCCAAAAATGTGTCAGTCACAAAATCAAAAACTCCTCCATCTAAATCTGATGCTTTCATTATATGATTGGTGCAACATAAAGGAGGGTGGGAAGGGAAAGTAAGGATTCACCAAAAAGCTGCCTTCTTCATTTTGCCAGTCTGTAAAATGGGACTGTCCGTGATTGTATCAGAGGGTCAGGACTCAGAAAGTGTCGTATTTTGATTTCTTCCTGCTGCTTAGAATTCCAGATAAGAAGCAATAGAAGTTATTCAAAATATCTGTTAATAAGGCTATTTTTAAGGTTACAGAACATTTGCAAACACTATAGCTCATAAAAGATTATATGTTTTGAGGTCTGAATTAGACTCAACTTCCATTCCAGAGCAGAGCTCATCTTGTGTTGTCCATTTTTGCTTGGTGCTACCCTTAGAAACTTGCACGGATAAATTTTTTGCTGAAGAATAAATAAATAAACAAATAAATAATCCCCTGCATCTCGTGGTCACTGCTTCAACCCCTAAGGTGTTGACAGCTGAGAATATTGGGACAGATAGAAGGTAGTCACTGTGTTAAGCAATGGGTTTAGCCATCTCTGAGTCATGTGGCACAGTAGTTAAAGATATTATGGAACAACCATCGTGCCTTATGCCTTGACTATGTCAGCATCTTATGGTTGCAGTAAGCTACACTGGCAATATTGTTGAATTGCATCTTGTTTTCCCTCTTAGTCCTTCCAGTTTTGCCTACTCATAGGCTTAACATATTAGAAAAAATGAAAAACTTCTTTACAGTGTTTTTGCTGGCTCTGAAAAGTTGATCTTTCAGGACTGGTAACTGACATATTGAATTTGGCCCTTATGGTAATTGTTTAAATGTTATAGATGCTTTAACATGTCATCTGTTAAACTTATTGGTGATGCAGCTGTTCAACGTGCAGTATGGGTAACATTTACATGATTTACTGGGTGACGTACAGTTTTTGATTCAATAGTAATGTATTTGATTCAATAGGTGATGCATCTAATTCAACTGGGAGTCCATCTAATTCAAAGGTGATGCATTTGATTCACTAGCTGATGTACCTGATTTAGAAGGTGATGGATCTAGTTCACTGAAAATGATTCCAATTCCCCCATGCAAGGTATTTACTTCAGTGTGTGATGAATGAGCTTTAATAATAATACATGTTTCTCTGATAGTGGATATATTGGCTTCAATTTATATCCCAAGCTTCCCAAATCTGGAGTGGAGGGGAGTGACACCTTGCAGCCACCATTCAGGTGAGGATCACCAGCAGTGTGAAACATTAGCCACTAAAATAATGGGAGCAAATTATGTGATAAAAGCTGTGCTCCCCAGATGAAATATTTTCACCAGATGTGATGTGGGGATACAAATGCCCTGTCACTGCTGTTATTGCTACCACAGTACATGACAAAAATCCCCAAATCCATTTACCTTTAGTGTCATTGCTGGGATTACATACTGAGTACTTATTTCCCCAGAGCTATGTGAGCTCTCAAATAGCAGCATCTGAACTAACAGCTCCCCTTACCTCATTTTTGTGTGTGCTTTTATTTTGTTAGAGGTTGGCAAATATTTAGCTCTGGTGAAAATGGGGAAAAGGGTGTTGGCAAAGAGCAGTATCACATGGGGTAAGGCATGTGGGAACTCAGGCCTGCACAGCATACTGCTAACCACCTTTTTTTTCACTGGAATCATATCCTGGTGCAAACTTATGGAAGCTTCTGCTTCACAAGCATCGGTTCGTTGTTTTTCAGCTGGTTATTGCCTACACTAGAAACAGATTTCCAAAGAGGTCAGTTTCATTGCCCTGTCCACCTCAGGCTCCACCTCCAAAATCAGTGGCAGAATCTTCGGGTGTTGGTCGACATATTTTGCACATGAAGGTAACATTTTCAGCCACAAATATGGAGCCTTTGCTTGCACTCCTACCAAAAACAAACAAAAAAAAAAGCAAAAAGCTCTTGTTAGACTTGTGTCTCTTATCCGTGCAGTGTTCAACTCCAGAGTTGTGGATATTGTTTATTTTTGTACTACAATAGTGCATAGAGGTGGAGTCCCATTTCAGAAGGCCTGGGCTCAGCCATGAAGGAAGATCGTCTATAAGCTTGGGTGCATGTTTGGTTGATGTGCACCCATGCACATGTACAAAGCTGGAAGATTTTCAGCGGGATCTCAGAGCCCCAGAAAGCCAGTTTGTAGCCTAAAGCAACTCTCTTTCACTTTCCAACCCAACTTTGTGGCTGCTTCTTCCTTATAATATTTCCCTACCTTTATCCCTAGTGAAGAACTACTCCTCCTGGGAGTAAAAGCAACAACTACAGTCCATCCAATGCACATGCCTCCATTTTGTGCTCCACTTGAAAGGGTTCCCAGGGCAAATGCTTCATTCTTTGTGCCCTTTTTACAGCTCTTTGAGGCATATTCATTTTCATGTGTGGATGCAAGTTTTCTTCTTGTACCTGTGGCTGATATGTCTGCCTTTTCAAGTCTACTAGGCAAATGAATGCACAAGTCAGAGTCTCCATATGCTAAAAATAGTGTGCTAAATAGTAAAATAGGTATCTAATCTTAAAATAAATAAATAAATGAAAATTCTTTCGCACTTTATTGCTCCAGGCTGTGTCTAGAGATGCACTGAAGTTGTTGCAGGCTTAAGCAGTCAGCTTTTTTTCTATCCACTGAGTTTTCAGGATTGAGATTCATGCACCTCCATTTGGCATCATATGTTCAGAGAGAATACATTAACACATTGGTATCTGATCTGGGGGAATAGGGCTGTTTTCCCTCCTCTCTTTCCTCTCTACATATTTCTTTTCCTTGCTTTCCTCCCTTCTCTCTAGTCATGGCAGTGACTGAAAGGCAGATACCAACTGTACAAAATTCAACAGGAGCCAGTCCTGGAATCTGCACCTGTGGCAGGGTAACCCTGGATGTTTGGACAGACTGGGAAATAAGATGCTGGAGAGCAGTGCCATGGAAAGGGACCTGGGTTGATGGCGAGTAGAACATGAGCCAGCAGTGCCCTGGCAGCCAGGAGGGCCAGCCCTGTCCTGGGGGGCATCAGGCACAGCATCACCAGCCTGGCAAGGGAGGGGATTGTCCCACTCTGCTCTGCACTGGGGCAGCCTCACCTCCAGTGCTGGGGGCAGTTTTGGGTGCCACAATAAAACAATATTAAGCTGTTAGAGTATCTGAAGGAGGGCCATGAGGTTGGTGAAGGGCCTTGAAAGGAAGCCGTATGAGGAGCAGCTAAGTTCACTTGGCTTGCTCATCCTAGAGAAGAGGAGACTGAGGACAGACTTCATCACAGTTTATGGCTTCCTCACAATGGGAAGCAGAGGAGCAGACACTGATCTCAGTGACCAGCAACAGGACCAGAGGGAACAACATGAAGTTGAGTCAGGAAGGTTTAGGTTGGATATTAGGAAAAGATTTTTCACCCAGAGCGGTGTTGGGCACTGGAAGAGGCTCCCCAGGGCAGTGGTCACAGCATCAGCCTGACAGAGTACAAGAGCCGTGTGGATGATGCTCTCAGGCACACGGTGTGATTGTTGGGGTTGTCTTGTGATGGGCCAGGAGATGATGGCCCTTGTAGGTCCCTTATAACTCAGGATATTTAAAGAGTTTATGGTGCTGTGAAATCTATCTTTTTTATTATGACATGTGCAGTGACATGCATCTACTACACCTTAATGCTCAGCCAGTAAAATATGTATTCTCTGCTCAGAGAGTAAATGTATTAACTGTCCTTTTCTGTTTTAATGAATAAAATGAGGAGAAATAAGTCTGGAAAATTAAATGGTTTAGAGTAAGAGTGTCAGCTCTTACACAGAGTTCAGACTTTGGCTACTACTTTGACGGCTACAGATCTGCAACAACAAACACTGCTGAAATACTAGGTAAGAGCATCTCTTAAGTTCTTGAATTTGACACAAAATACATTGACAGTCCTTGTTCAACGTAATGCTTGGCAACTTAAGCAGGCAATTTCTTAGCGATGAGAAAGCAAGAAAAATTCAGTCTCAAGTGCCTGGCATTTTGAAATGACCCAGATGTTCTGGAGAATTTAGAAGAACAAGCCTGCAAATACTGCTTCAGTTAGAGTGTCTGTATGTGTGTCTGTACAGGTGTCTGTACAGGCAGAACAAAACCCACTATTCAATATTTGTGTCATCAGGTACCTACTCTGACCTCTGTGTCCCTTCCTATCCAGAAGGATATACATTCCATATTTCTGCTTTGGGTACTGTGAAAATTTCCATTAAAATTAAAGGAACACAAGCAACAGTTATTGTCTTGAAATTTTCTCAAAGTTTTTATTTGTTTTTTTTCTTTCTGTTTATTTTTTTAAAAGATTTATTTTATATCAAAGCATTTAGCAAGGAACTCTGAGGACAAAGTAAGCTATACTGCAAGGAATATTCTGCCCATCTGCTCCTTCACAGACTGTAAGTGTTCAAGGCCCAGGTTTCTGCAGTTAATGTAATTTTATTTACAGGTTTCCAAACACCCCTCTGCTTTTCTTTTTATTTTTTTAATTATTATTTTTTGATTATTAATGTTTTTTTATCTTTTTTGGTAACTTTTAAAATCTGGGTAAGAAATGGGAGGAAAGGCATGTTGCCTTGGGGCCAGGAATGACTAGATATACAGCTAATTGTTTTGGCTACTTTTTAAAAACTTCTCCCGAGCTGAAAAGCTGATCCCACCAACAGGCAGATAACCAAATTAATTTGTCAAAGGCTTGATCTGTGCCTCCCTGAGTCTTTGCATCTTACAGGGCTTGGAAGATGCATTCTCTCTTCTTGGCACTGTCGTTAGTTGAATGCTGCCATTTTTACAATTTCAAACCCTGCCATGTTGCACAGAGGAACTGCAGCTGCTGCTTTTTGGGGTACTGAGTAGAGCACGCTCATGTGATGGCCCCCAGAGACCGATGCACAGCACAGCTTATTGAAACAGATGGGGTGAGGGAGGTATGCTTCATCGACAAAGCGCATTTGTCTAAATACAGGAAGAATGAAAACACAGCACTTACCACTGATACATAATCTTAAATCCAGTGAAGTTTGGAATGGGGGAGATGAATGCTGTGCTTGCCACAGTGTACTACACAAACACACAAAAACCCCTTCTTCATTCATCCTTGATTTTGGAGTACATTTGCCTCCTAAAAAATCCACAGAAAGCAGCCAGGCTGCTCATATGAGCAAGCTGAGAGATAAAGCAGAACATTTAAATAACTGTGAATTCATTCTAGCTATACCCTTTGCCACCATGTAGCAGAAGAACTATGCAGAGCCCTCACAATGATGTGCAGATGTTGCCCACAGAGCTTCTTATTTTTGAAACCTGGAACAGACATCCATTTTCTTGTATGCTTCTGAGTTTCACTTAAGACTATGACAACTTTCATAGACATTAGAGGCTAAGATCTGTGAGATACGGAGATTATCATCCCTATATAGGCGTGGAAACTAAGGACATACGGCATGGTAGTTTTAATAGGAGCCAGAGGTAGAACCTGGAAATAAATTCTGCTCTCCCACTCTTGTTTGGTTCTTCAGCATCTATTATTCTACCATGAAGTGAGAGGAATTCCATGAGGTATTAGTTAAGATCAATGAAGAGCAGCAGGTAAATCTTTCTTCTCTCATGTGGTATATTCTGGTTTGGAAACAAAGAACATCTAGACTCATGGAAACTCTCACTCTCACACTTTTTCCTCCAAGGCAAGGGAGAATTTTCATGTTTGGAACAAGATGCTTTATGGACGGTGTTATTTTTGGGCATGTGTTTACCAAAGCTTCTTCTTCTTCTCTGGATTTGGCGAAGGCTCATTGCTCTGTTATTGCTGATAAGACCTGGTTGTGTTAAATGCTGGACTAGAACAGGTGAGGAGATGCAGCCTAAATCAACCTGAAACAACATGTTAGAGCATGATCCTAAATTAAAGACTAAGAAAGGTCTTATTTTCCTATATTGCTTTTTTAGTTTCTCCAGTCCCACGCCCAATAACATAAACCTTCACACCTGGACTGAGATTTATCAGTAGTGGGGCTTATTGGAAATTCTGTTCTTTCACTATATGAGTGAGAGGATTAGAATTTCTTGGGACACAGGCTCAGTCAGGTCATAGTAGCAGAACTTTGATTAGATATGTGTCAGAACAGTAAGCTACATCTTGCAGTTAAGGGGAGGCTAAATGGATGGCTTCATCCACAAGAACTGCAGGATTTTGTGCTGGGTGTCTTTCCCTGCAGCTATCCCTGCTTACCGTTTTGGGGTGGGAGAGTAAGCATACGAATACTTAAAAGGACTTGTTAGCCTGTTAGATTTAACACATCCCTATCAGGTACAACAATTGCACAACAATAGGCCAAATTATAGTTCTCTCTGACAGACAAAAAGCCATTGTCCCAGTTAGATATTGTAGTTATACCTGAACAAAACACTTTTTCACTCTTCTGCTCATATCACTCCTGTACAAACTGTCATCTTTAAACTTGTTGAGCAATTTGAATGGCAAAATAGCATATTTGCAATAGGAAAATTATCAGCAATGGTCTAGGTCTCAGGATAGCAAAAGGACCATAAAGCCAGCTCAACAAGCCAGCTGAGAATTTCCCTGGAGAATTTTCCCAGCTCTTGGCATAGGGGACATCTCAGGGATGTGGCCAGGAGGCAGGGAGGAAAGGGGTGTGAACTGTGGCATAATCCTTGGGGCTACTGTTTGTTAAAACAGCCCCAAGGTTCCCCTTTAATTGTGTTGTGGGCTGAACTGGCTCCTAACCAGCTGCTGGGGTGTGAGAACTACAAATATGGCAAAGGTACTTCTCTTTCCTCGTCTTCCCAGCTGGAAAAAGCACAGTTTGGCCTGGGTGCACACGTGAACCTCCCAGCTTATTCTTGCAGTGGAACTTCTGCATTGTGTTGTGTCAGTGGATTCTAGCTCAGCCCTGGGACAGCTACCAACCAAACAAGCCAAGTATCTTATTTCCTTAACTTACACCTCTTGATAAGTGAGCACACATATACATACATGCATACATACACACATACACACACACAAAATTGTAATGTGGGTGTCCACATGTGCACTTTCCACAGCAAAATGGAAATAAACTGTAGGAGAAATAAAACAGCTTAATATTTTGTGATTGACTTACCTATTCTATGGATATGTTAATTAAGGATGAAAAAGAAACAAGTTATTTTACCACACACAAAGAGAGAAATCACACCAGACCAAGAGTTTTCAACACTCTTCTCCCTGATAGTGTTTTATGTAATCATCTTTTACTATATTTTGGAGAGCTATTTATGATATCAATATTGAGAAATTATTTTTTTCACAGGCTCTATGTTTTGCAAGAGAATAAATCTAGACCAACACTAGGATTTTGTACATATATGTGAGATACTTAAAAATAACTTGTCTCCCCCATAGCAAGTCCACTCCTCATCCTTTTAACGTTTGTGGGACAGGTAATTTAAAACCAACTCCACTTAGCAGAAAGCCTACCAATGTGTTTTGCTGCATACACAGATAACTTGTCAGCCAGAATTTCAACCATGCCATAGGATGGAACGTCACAGCCAGAAGACACAGTTTTACCATCCACACAACGCTACAATCAGAACAGAGTGATTGCCCAGTTTTCTAAGTTCCTCTCTGTCCTGTATCAGTTGCCATCTTGCCATGAAAAAAATCGTTTGTATCTAGCAGTTATGCCTTAGCTCAACCAAGAATTGGAGACCAAAAAGCGGAACTTGATATATGCAAACTTGGGGTACCAGACACAGCATATAGACAGCACTAAGCACACTAGTCTGAAAAAAAGAGCGTCATGGGTCATTACAACTGTGGACCGTGTCAGAGAGCAGAACTTCAAATTACCTGACTTAGCAAGGGTTAGTACAGAATGATAGTAGAATCATGGAGTTGTTGATGTTTGAAAGGCCTCTAAAATAATTGAGTCCAGCCATTGACCTGGCACTCTCAAGTCCACCACTATACCATATCCCTAAGTTACATGTCTATGGGTCTTTCAAATACCTTCAGGGGTGGTGATTTAACCACTTTGCTGGGCAGCCTCTGCCACTGCTTGGCAATCCTTTTGGTAAAGAAATTTTTCCTGACATCCACTCTAAAAGTCCCCTGGTACAAGCTGAGACTCTTTTCTCACCCCCTACAGCTTGTTATTTGTGAAACGAGATTGATCCCCACCTTGCTACAGCCTCCTTTCAGGTAGTTGTAGAGAGTGCAAAAGTCTCCTTTGACTTTCTGTCCTTTATTCTGCATTGCTTTTTCTACAGGTTTTACTGAAAAGTTGAGGAAAATAAGAAAAATACACAGGGACTGTTTTGATTTGCTAAATTTTTCTGACTACTTAAGGCAATCTTGCCTGAACACAACCTAAGACAAACCTGCCTAAAGTTTGTCTCACTACAAGTTCCCCATAAACTCCCACCTACCTCCACTTCATAGCTTTGACCCAGCAGAGGCCCTGCTGTTTATGCTACACCCTAACACAGAGCTGGAGAAAGATTATGAAACAGGGAATCTATCCAGGAACGAAATTGCATTTTTTTTTCCGTCTTCCAGAGGTAAATAAAAAGTCAGGACCATTTGACAATGGGAAATGGGATTCCAAGCAAAAATAGAAGCCCATATTTTGTCAGATACCCAAGTTTTTTCTGGTGAGAGTTTTCACAAGAGTTATAACCCCTTTTGGTGGGGTTGCATCACCATTTGATCTAAACCCCCACAGTAAGACTACATCTGCTACTAAGCTGTGTTGTAAATGTCTTTAATTTTTATATTTCATCAGAAGGGAGTTGTTAAAGTAGGTTTACAGGGTGCTGGATCTTTGAATAAAAGACATCAGGACTGAAGCAAAGCTCTGCATGACACTTAATTTTCACTCTAATAAGCCCTCCTAAAACATTACAAGATTTTGGCTTTCCCTGAACTTGCTTTCCCTTCCTGCATGATTACTTTTTTTTTTTAAATTTTTTCTCCCTCCTTTTTTTAAGGATACATTTTAGGAGAATGGTTTTATTTTTTGCCCAGATGACACCACTTCTCTTTTCACCCTAAGCCAGATGTTCTCCTCTCTCTGAGCAAATCTCTCTGAAGTCCTTTTTCAAAGCCATTGCTTTTATTTAGTTTTTTGTTGGTTTTCTTTTTCTTGTTTTTAATAACTGTTCGTCTGGACTCTCTGGGGCCTTTAGTTTGACTTTCGTCCGTGAGGGTGGGAAGGGATCCTCCAATACGTCTATGCTCAGATTTTAAGGTTCCTTTGGATGTGTTCTCCTATACATGAAAAAGTTCTTTCCTGGCTGAGTATAACTAAGTGTGGGACACTTCTTAATCACTTGGAGGGGTCACTGTAGAGCAAACACGAAGTATTATCTTTCCCAGTCCAAAGTACTTTCATTGGCTCTTTTTGCCCTGTATAACAGACAAGAGAAAAAATGTGGAGTCCAGGCTTTTGGCACAGCAACTCAGATCTGAGAATATTTCCACACAGCCATCAAACCTGGCTGGTTTGGTTTTTGTTTGAGGGTCTTGTTTTCATTTTGGAGAACAAAACAAATGATTACAGATTGTGGACCTAGGTCATACAGCAGATAAGCTGAAGAAAAGGAAAAATCTGCCTTACTAAAGAAAAGAAAAAGAAGGAATAATATCAATATTTAGAACCCAACAAATAGAACGTGGAAAACCAAGCAGTCTATCTGCAATGTGATATTCATCTGAAGAATGAATGATGTTGTCAAAATGCAGGGAGATTCTGCAGCAGTTACAATAAAGGGAATTACATGTTTGCATCCCTTTGGAGAAGTGGGTTTGAAAAGAATTCAAGTATGCAAGAACAACATGGGTTGTGTTCAACAGGCAGGCCTGAACCCAGAATTTGGTGTTGTAATTCAAGATAGGGCTCCTGGATTACATGACACATAACAACTACCAGCTAAATGTGATGAGAAATATTTTTCTCTATTTTAAATCAAAAAACTGTAACAAGGTTTCTAGAGCAATATCAAGGAATATCATTATCACTGTTATTATCATTGCGAAAAGAAGGTACTGAAACCAAGCACTCAAAAGTCAGTAAATTTGATAAACAGATTTTTTTCTGCAAGATTTATACAACCATATTGTGTATCTATTTTTGATTCGCAATTTCATTGTGAAACATATATTTTAATGGATTATATCTGCCATTAGTGCACACCATAAATACAATAGTAATCGTCAGATTCATAGCTAGCACTCATGCAGAGCTGTACATAATCACAATTCTCTACAAACATACTTGCCTCATGCTCAGAGTTCAAGTGGTAATTCTTGAATAAAGAACAGAGAGATCAGACTTGTGTAACACTCAGAACCATCTGTGCTCCTGGGGCTTCAGAGTGCAGACAAATGCCTGACTAGCTACTCCAAAGTACTTCTTGTCTGGACTATTTTCCTATGCTGGTATATTTATGCTTTCATTAAAATCAGCAAGAATAGCTGAAGCCTAATGTGTGCACCAGTCCCTAAAAAGGCAGGGACTTACTGCCCATTTCTCAGTAAATAGAGTCTGTAGAGATACAACATTAATTTTATTTCTAGCATAGATACAATCTACTTAGATTCAAGCTATTCTCTTTCATGCTGTCCTTTTAATATGTTTGGATATACACCCTTCCCCTGCTTCAGAAAACTTCTGAAAACCCACCTTTCTGTGAGGCATGCCAGGTGCTGGACTACTCCCGCTCTGTGGGTGTTCTTCCTTAAATTATTTTGTTTGTAATGAGTCGTGCCTTCAGGGCCTTATCTCAAATTCCTTGCACACCCAACATTCACTGAAGTTGATGGAGGTACAAAAGGCAGGCCTATAGATTGTGCTGGGATCCACTGAGCTTTCTCCTAATTATGCCTCCTGTGTGGGCTCTGCTGTCTTTTCCAAATGGGATGCAGCTCCTCTTCCTGAGTTCAGCACCCTCTTTCCTCTCACTCCCTCCCTCATCACCCCCACTTTTTTTTGGGTGGCATCTGTCTAAGCAAGATGTTGCATGTGCTACTATCATGGCCACATCTGCTTCCTGAATACAGTGGGCACTAATGTTTGTTTCTCCAACCACCTATAAACTACTATCCAAGATGCTGAAAAACTCTCATTCCATCCTCTTACCACCCTCTGAAAAAAATTACTGCTTCAATGTTTGTTGTACATGTAATATATTATAGTCTTAGTCTTTCATATCTATCCTTATTAAAAACAGACTTAGCAAAGTTAATTAGGGGTAATTTGCATTCAAGCTATTCATTATTTACTTAGCTTTGAACTGCAAACTTTAGGAATGCCATTTGTTCATTAAAATTCCCAATCTTTGCCCACTTTCCCTTTGATAGCATAGTGGTTAAAGAAATTTGTGCTTAGCTGCTGACTAACCATTCTCTGCACACTTCAGAGATGGCTGGAGGCCATTATTTCAGCATTAGAAAATAGTTAATATTGAATGCCATGAAGTTAAATTTGTGTTCATTTACTTATTATGTTGGAAATCAGACGTTCATTCTGCGCGAATTCCCCAGCACTACCCTCAGCCAAGCTTTGCAACCTCCAAAAAAAAGAGAGTAAACAATAATGAGAAGGTGAGGAGGTTTGAAAGAGAGTAAAAGAGAGGAATTAAACAGATCTGTGAAAAAGAAATCTTTGCTTTCCCCCTGCCCCCACAAGTCTTCCTTAATTATCACAGTTATCACCCTTGTTAGCCGGTTTTAATAGCATAAGGGAAAAGTATCTGCTTTTTATTGTTAACCACTAATCTGAACAATTACACGTCTGTAATTCCTCAGAAGTTCTTGCTGTGTACTGCTAACAGATACCCTAAGTTGAAAAAAGATGCAATGACATTTGTCTTGAAAACAGGAAAGAAGGATCCGTTTCTTAGTCACTCAGTGGGGATTGTTTGTCAAGTACCTCTTTAGTAATTTGGCTATGCCTAAAATGCAGGAATGATCCTTCCACAGCAAGAACCATATAGGCTAGAAAAGTAATCTCTGCAGAGGGCTGCAAGGCTGGCCAGATCCTGCTGTGCTGTGTGGGCCGGGACAAATAATCGAGAACAAGTTTGGACAGTTAGCGCTTACTCAGGGATTGCTGTTTGACAATGCCTCTGTTTGATTTTCTTCTTCCAATGCAACCTAAAAGTGATTAGATCTTCTAACACTCCCCCCCCCTTCCCTCCACCTCTTGAACTACTGAGCAAATAAGGAAAGAAAATTAAAGAATAAAAAATGTAAGCAGTGATAGGGTGAGATCAATAAACTGTGGATTGCTAGCACTGAGAAAGCTTGACTAATCTTCTGCATATTGCATGTTGAGTTAACTTGCAAGAGAAATATGTTCCCTCTTATTGTCCTGTGTCTCATTGTGGGAAAGGAAGCAGGGACTGCAAATTAAAATGCCCTTGATTTAAGTTCTGTAGGGAGTGCCCAGGAGTTCTTCCTATATCGCCACATGCTAGGAATTGAACTGCCTACACCCTTACAATGTAATGAGAATATTTGATTATTGTTTTCAACCTGTGACTTCTTTTGTGCTGTTCCCCCCACCCCCGCTGCCCACAACAAGATGGTGACTAAGGATGCTCTGAGTAGCATGGGCTCAGGACTCCGCTGTTTCAGACTCACTGCTACAGGGCAGAAGGTGAAAGGTGCCTGAACAGTAACCCAAGTAATACTGTACAACATGCTGGCATAAGACTTCTGGGGAATTCCTGAGCTGAAATACACTGCACTGAGGATTATTCACTGGGTACATACGGGGCTAAGAGGAGCTCAGACAGAAGTGGGCAACTAATGAAAAAGAACTATGTCTATTGACATATTTGCATTACATGAGTTTTACACAAATAATGAGAAGTCTCTGAGTCACCAGTCCAGGGAACATACTACTCTTAGGATGGCTTCTTTTCTTCCACCATTAAAAATTTTACTTGGGCTTATGCTGGTGATCGTCAGTTTCCCCAAATCACAGAAAAAGGGAGTAAGGTTGGAGATCTCTTCAGTCACAGGGGAACCTATAAGAGAAGTTAGAGCAAGAATTAAAAGAATAATGCTTGACAGGTTATTAATTTTATGTGCAGGCAGTAAACTTATGTGGAATGTGACTACCAGAGTGACAATGGATCTAAGTTTGTGATGCACCACGCCCACAGCTGAAAGCAAACAAAGTTTAAGCAACAGAAGAAAACTCACAGGAATAGACTATTTAGTATACATGTAGAGTTGTGGTTCTCATTCTAGCATATACAGAGTTAGAAATATCCTCTTCTTCTGATGTACAGGTATGACAGTGAAGGAAGTGAGAAATACCACAGACTTCAGTGTAATTACTCAGATGGGAACCCATGTTTACAACCCCACTTGGAAGGATCAAATTAGTAAGTCGGATTTTCCCATCTACAGCTGAAGGAATTGTGGACCGCAAACTATATATATGGTGCTGATAGTCAGTTATGAAATAGGCTGTACTTTTTCCTGCTTTCTGGAAGGAGAAACTTATGCTTGAAGACAGAAAACTTATTCCAGCTCTGCTCGTAAGACCATTTTCAGCAAATGGTGTCTACTTACACTTTATTTCTAAGCTCTCTCATGTCAAAAATCACCAGTTTGTCACAAAGGGGAACTGTAAAGGGCAGCTGAAGAAATTAAAAAATCTGTGTGCTGGATTTACTTACGTTTGCATAAGAATAGGCTACTTTTTAATCTCTTGAGCTTCCAGAGGAAATACTCGTGAGGGTCAAAAGAGAGTAATTTAATTACCTCAGAGATTCACAAGAAATTAAGCTTCAGTGATGCCTAGGATTGGTTAAATTAATAGGGAATATGCTTCAGTCAGAATGTTTGACAGTTATACAAGTGAATTTCTGGTGCCAGTGCATTTCGATGGCTTCAGTAGGGTCAAGATTTAGCTCATGTTAGCTGTGAATCCAAGACGATTACTGAACGTGTTGATTCAGGCTCCTGTTAGTGTCCTAGAAGAGGACAGCATACTGGGGCTAATTCCATCTGTCATTGTATATGGAGCTACAATTCCAAACCGGTCAAATGGAAACAATATGAAATGCTGAATATAGTAACATTTGATTGAGCGTTGGGATTTTTTGTCTTTAATTTTTTGGGGGTTTTGGTGTTTGGTTGGGTTTTAAGATTTTCTTTGGGGTTTTGTGGTGTTGCAAGTTTTTATTATTATTATTATTTTAAAAAATGCTTCAAACCAATTTTTAATGTCCTGGGAAGTATAATGTTCAAAAGGAAGACCATGGTAATAAATTAAAAGAAAAGGCCGTGTAAAAGCCTGAGAAATACACAAATTCTGATCTCTGGGTACAGAACATACCCAGTGCTATGGAACAAGTTTTCTATGGATTTACTCCAACATAATGTGACACAAAGTGTAACCATTTGTTTTATCATAAACCTAAAACCAGGTCACTTTACTTTGACACCTAGTTTTGGCTGCAACTGAACATGCGGGTACCCGCACACATGCACTCATATTCTCTTCGACAGCCTTTCAGCCGTGCCACAGAGCAGTATGGTCTCTCTTGGATAAGCTGTGTTAAATTAAAATTAAACATCACCAAGCTTTGTGCTCAGCCTCCCCTTGTGAATGTTCTGCTGTGGGTGTGCAGGGGGTTTATATCACAAATGTTCCACAGGAGGTTAGTGGGATTCAGTTTCAGCTAACATTTATTTTGCCAGCTCCTGTTCACTTTCATCTCTGCTTATGAACACTATTATCTTGTTTGTAATAATATATATAGATCACTGCAGCTGCGCTCTGCAAAATTCATCCATTTTTTAAACTTTGCAAAAAATAAAATTTAAAAAAATGAAGGAAAAAAGAAAGAAAAAAAGTTCTTCAACCGTATTAGCATTACTGACCCACCTTCCTAGGCTGGCGTCTCATACAAATTGTAAGCAAAACTTTCATTAAGAGTGAACTATCATGTTTCTGATGTAATCCCACAGCCAATGTAGTTTTTGCCTTTTCACTTAGAATAATTGTCAGCTTGCTTTTTTTTTTTTTT
>VZRS01008075.1:189118-211378 GCA_013398055.1 Ifrita kowaldi
TTTTTTTAAGGAGTAGGTTGCTTCACCTTCTCTGCTTTTTGTCGAGTTCTATTGTTAATTTCCTGTTGCAGGCATTACCTTTGACACAAGTATGACATGTGCAGCAGGTCTTCACACTGTGCCTGAACTGTTCTGTCACTTGCTCGGTAGATTGCCAGCAATAATATTGCTATCTGTACTCTTACATAGCACTTTTCCTATCTTGCAAACATACAGCTTCCTGTCCTCGAATCACTGGTGCTAATAACTGACAAACACTGGAAGGGCTATCAGAGTATTTGACATGATCTTTCACAAACTTACAGGAGCATGCTAAGTGGCATGCTTTTCCATTGATGTGATGTAAACTCACTAATATTTGTACTTTAAAATCCAAACAGCCTACAGAAGGAAATGGGTCTTTTTAAACAACCTGTACAGTATAGATACATTGAAAAGCAAATAGAAGACTGTAAAGATGCAGGACCAGACTTGAATTTATGCCAAAATTTTGAGCAGAAAAGACTCTTGTCATGTGTTTTCTACGGTCTGATCCTCTGGCTTCTCCCTGGAAAGGCACACAAAGCAAACTCTTAGCTGTAAGTTCTTAATGTTTACCTATCTCCCTATTACTACAGTCCAGCTTACAATGGAACTATTATGCCAGAAATTGAATGGTGCGATACAATAATTGACTTCCTTACCAGTTTCACAGTCTTCCTCCTCTTCAAGAAACAGAAGTCATTGAATGACTAGGTCATAACTCTATTCTGCTTTTCTCATTTTGAGACAGAAAAGGCAGACTAACTTTCAAAGCCCCTACCCTGGGCTTTCAAAAAAGCAAAGCATAAAAGGAAGAATAGAAAAGGAAACAAAAAGGAAATGAAATGGAGATTTAAGTGGTTAGGCCTTGTGCTCAGTAGTCCTCAAGATCAAACTCACTCCTCTCCATGCAGCAGCTGGTATCAATGATCTTGCGTTGTTCAAACAAGTTCCAGCATTTAGGGAGCAGGGATACTGCCTTCTACTGCACTTCTGTAGAGGCCGCCTCTCTGGTTGCAAACTGAAGTGTGCCTTCGAGAAGCAGCTTTGCATTACTTTGACAAAGCCAGATATCACCTATCCTTGAGGTTTAAAATAAGGTAGTAAAGGGAAAGAGAGAGTAATCTCTCTTAGGCCTCTGCTGCTATCACTCTCCCTTTATATTTCATTTAGAGCACAACGTGAACAAAGGAGTGTTAGACATGCACACTGTAATGAAAATCCATGACTTGACCATGCATTCATAATTATTTTATAAATAAATGGCTTCTGGAGAGCCACATCTGTCTCTTCCCACAGAGTGTATGTCTTTCATTAATGTATTACAGGCTGAATGAAGCCAGCCTGAGTGCTTTGCTTGCATCTTCCTCTTCCTCTCCATCATTGTTCATGGATAGGTTTTTGTGGTTCAGAGAGAGCTGCATGCCCCACACGTCTCTGCAGGACTGATGGCTCGTCAATAACATTAGCCAGCATTATGGGCTGCATTGGTGTAGAACAGAATCAATATGGCCAAGTAAAAAGTCTAATCAGTTGACATGACCATCTTCAGCAGAGCTTATGTTACAAGAAATGAGTTTTCTTAAGGAATCAGCATCAGCACTGGTTATTCGCCCCACACCAAGAACACTTGACAAAGATTTATTATTTCTTGTTTTGTTAGCACTGCCACTTAAGCTGGTAGTAGTGAAATAAAAATTCAGATGAATATTAAAAAGAATAATGAAGACTGGACTCTGCAAACACTGCCCACGTTTTCCTGAGAAGCTGAAAAGAGTCTCTATAGGGTATTTTGCCATGTGGAAGGGAAGTTGTGTCACTAGGAAATAAGATTAGTTTAAGGGCTTGGACACAGGGATTCATGCCCTTTGTCTGACTGAGTTGCATTGGGTTTTCTCACCCCCTTTTTTTTTACTAAAGGGACAGATTCAGCTCTCACTTTTACTTGTACAAATTGAAGCCACTTAACTGAAAATAGGATTTTTCCAGGTTTCTATCAGCGTAAGTGAAAGCAGACTTTGGCAGTCATGCCTATGGCAATGTACATATCTTAAAACAAGTTTCTCACTGATGCATAGCTTCATCTATGTGGTAATTATGGAGCTGTTTTACAATCAACTCCCTTTCTCTTCCTGCTCACCCCTCTGCATGCAGATTCACCCATAACAGGAGACCAACAGGGGTGCAGCTATCAGATATTTCACTTTTATGAACTCTGCTGATCATCTGTTCTCATTTGTCCAGTCATCTGAGGGAAACCCTGTTCAATCATGTGAAGGTAAAGCATTAGTGAAATCATTAGTGCAGCATGGGCAGGTTAATAGGCCCATGCCTCAGCCATTTTTTTGCAGGCAACCTCCCACCTACATCAGAGATACTTCAGCAGTGTTATTTCCTAACAGGTAAAAGAAAGTAATTGCATTTTGGAGGCAAATAGCTTGTTTGTGAATGGGCAAATGGACATGTTAACTACTCCCATCCCACTTTGTTAGAATGAAATAGCTAGGAAATGCTCATTAAAAAAAAAAATAAAAAAAATCTTGAAACAGGTTAAGTGCCTGTTTAAAGTAAACACATAATCAGAGGAAGTTAAAGAACCAATCCCATAGAGGCCTTTGCAGACTGGACATGAGGACAGGAACAGAAAATTTGATTAAGACTTTTCTGCCACTGCCAGGAATTCTTGATGCTTACTGACCAGTCTGTGGTACTTATTCACTTATGCCAGTTTGGTGTGACAAATCTGGTCACCTCCTGGGCAGTGGTTCACCTTCACTCTCGCGGTTACTAGTGCACTCAATACTGTCACTGGCAGTGAGCAGTCACCCTGCCAAATTTTGTCTCATTTTATCCCTCTAAGATACCTAAAGAGACATACATGCTCTCTATTGATTTCATCACAGGGGGAACATTGTTCTGGGTTTTTAATATTAGAATAGTAACTATGGGTTTGAGTCAAAATGGAGGCCTACAGCAATGAGCACAGATAAGACAAGTTCTTCATCCCCAGAAGTCAGTGCCAAGTGCGCATCAATATTGAACTAGTTTCTCAGCTGCAGAATTCACCTCAAGTTTCCAGTAATGTTGACTGTCAAATGTAAGACCCAGCAAAAAAAGCTATATGGGAAAAATTAGCCCAGGATCTGTGTGTTTTGTGATTGTCTTTTTTTGTTGCTGCATAAAGAAAACTAAGGGGCTTTTTAACCAATTTAGATTCTGAACATAAAGTTGGTTAGGTTTTCCTCTCTCTCTCTCTTTTTTTTTTTTTAATGGGAATCCTGCTGCAGAATATTAATACTGTAAGATTAATTTAAATGGTTTATTAAAGTAAAAAAAAAAAAAAAAGAAGAGTCAATTTTTTTAAGATTCTACCATTTATAGTGATTCAAGGGAATATTCTACTCTCAGAGCCCCAGGATCTTGGTATATAACATCCTCATTTGTGTTAATGGAAACTTTACCTCTTTGAATTCATGAGGACTGAAAAGTTTCACCAGGCGCACAGGCGCTGTATAAATAAGCAGCACACAGCAAACATACTCTTTTAAAAGGATTATCACTTTGACAGCTATTCAGTTGGGGTGGCTTTTTCTGTCCCCTGGAATTCCCAGCTTGCCCTCTTAACTACACAGAAGGTAAATCTGTATAATACTTCACAGCTGCCTTTACTGGGACCTGACACTGAGCTTACTGGATGTGCTTTCCTGGTACAAAGCACCTCGTCAAGTTTCCTGCTCTGGATGCAGTGAATGCAGCTGATGAGCTGTCTTATTAAAAGTTATGAGGAAAGGATGTTCACTCCACTACTTTCTGAACTACTGGATGTACACAGTGAAGCTGCTGAGCCAGTCAGTCCCTCAGAGTCATTCCTTCACGTAGAGGCTGCATTCTAACATTTAATACCACATTGCTCCTGTGGTGGTCACCATCAGATTTTAATTTTTTGTTTTGTCTTGTTTTGTTTGTGCTGGCATTTTTTGTTCTGATAGCCTTACTGTGATATTCCCTCATCACAGCAGACCAAACTACAGCCTTGCTGTCCTGCTGGCACTAAGCACACTGATAAACCTCCCAAGAGTTTTAAGCTGGGACTCTGCCATCCCTCTGCCTGTAGGGATGGGATCAGGGCCAGGATCCAGACCTCCCTGCACCCTGCCTACTTCAAAAGAAAAGGGCAGGGCATTGCCACGCTTGTTGGGGAGCCAATCCCTGAGAGCCAGAGGGAGGATAACACACAAGGGGCTGCGCATAAGGGGATTGATGAGATACAGGTGGTCAAGGACACCAGAGGTGGGTATACTGCAAGGAAAGCTGAGGTGTTAGGCTACTGCATTCCTGCCCAGGTTCCTATTGAGGGTGAGCTTGGGAGAAGGGAACAGGGACAGAGCTACAGCAAAGAGCAGCTGAGAGAGAGACATCTGGGCCATAAGCAGAGCTGAGAGAGGGCTAAGCTGCTGCATAAAAGCTGGGTTGAAAAAAAACCCAACCTTCCTTTTGAAGAAGGTGATACAACAGGTGCTGCAATCATGGTTCAGTGGGCCAGCTTCAGTAATGCCATGTATGAAGCATATGCCCACTACTTTCCCGTCAGTAAAAGAATAAGCTATTTTCTCAAGTAGTTCAGGTAAAAGCTGCAAACAATTTTTTTCCTCCACCATCTGCTTTGGAAAACTGCTGGCACTTGGACTGGAAGAACACAATTAAAAGATGCAGTAAAAATTGACAAATCTTGGTATGGGGAGCTGAAAATACATTACAATTCCAATAGAACTATAAATGAAAAACCCCTAAATTAAAAAAATGTTGCACAATTATAGATTAAAATATGTTTGGCTTTTATGACTTAGCACATATAGGCCTCGATTCTTGAAATCATTGCTGAGACTATGTGGCTTGCATAGGGATGCAATAGTAAGCAAATTACCTGCTGCTGTAATGCCATGTAGGGGTGATGAGGGAAGATGGACCAACATTTTGTTGGTTTTCTGGTTGTTGGTTAAAACTCCTTCATGGGCCCTGCTCTCTGTGCAAAACTGTGGCCATATAGATTCAGTAACAGCTAGCAGTGTCAATAATGGACTCGATAATGAGTAGAAAAGAAATCCAACCCAATAACAACAAAACCTCTGGGGGAGCATTAGCAGCAATTGCTGTCAGCCAGTGTTGGGAAACTGCCAGTCTTCCCTGATGGCAGCCTGTCAACCACAGGCTGCAGAAGGATGCTGGGCTGGGTGAGCTATGATTTGGGAAACCTTGAAAGGGTCAGGCTCAGTGCATGGCAATGCGCTACTCCACCAGACCTGAGAAGAACTGGATTTGGTGGCTCAGATCTACCCAGGAAGCTGTGGGATTTGGCAAGAGGTGATGGTAGAAGAGGCAGGTGTCCCTCCTTCCTCTGCCCCCTGCTTGCCCCAGGTCATGTCTGTGGGTCTTCAGTGTGAGTGCAGAGTGCTGTCCTCTGCTTTTGGATGATAAGCAGGGATCAAATAATTTTCAATAGCTACAGCTTCAGCTGCCGGGCCACGATAGCCTAGGGAGCTATTAATTCCTTCTAGAGAAAGGTGGGAACCACCTGAATGACTCTGATGTGGCTGGGCCCAGATGTCCACTGTGCAGAACTGATGGTGCCCAGAGCTCCCTGGGCTTTCCAGATCTGTAGATGGCTACCTAAACCCTCACTACAACTGAGCAAATAGCTTCACCACACGACTCCTCAGAAGAGGACGGCTGAACCTTAACACAGAAACAAAATAAACACAGCCCAGGAAAATAATTTTTCTTTACAAAGTCGTTCAGGGCATGGTTTCCATCAGGCAAATAGCTCTGTGACAATTAACTCAAAGTCTATTTTCCCCAAGGTGTAAGTACTGTGTTGGAGAGTAGCATAAGGGAAGGTTGTTCCCCTCCCTGCAGCCATTCCCAGGGTCAATACCTCTCTTTCTTTTCCTGTCCCTTACTGCTCACACCTACCATCTTGGAGTTTCTAGCTTTTGAATAAATTTGGTTGAAATAGGTGTGTGCATTCATATTACTGGAGAGGAGAAGTGCATCCGGGCAGACCCAGATGCATGCAGATGGTGTAACACTCATTTCCTTATGAAATTAGGTTAGAAATAAAATAGCAGTCTATTTTTTCAGGCCTTCCTGTTCTCAGTTTCTCCTACTTACTTTGAAAGTTATGGTAGCTTAAAATAACCTCTATCTAGAAATTTTCATGTTATGCTTTTGTTGGATAATTTTTCTAAAAGGTCTCCTGTTTTAATATTTAGCACGTGAATATGATCTTTTTTTCTCCTCCAAAAACTGTTTTCTAGAAGGCCTGAAGCTGATTACATTGGGATTGTGATTACTTAGTGGCTTGACTAAAGCTGTTTCACAAGTCAGCACTGACGTGTTACTTTGAATTAAGATGAGAAGTTTTCTCATTTTATGCTTTATAGAAAGAGCCATTCTAAAATACAAGAGTTCAATGTGTACAAAAATTCCTCCTGAGAACTTGCCTTAACATGATATATGACTGTATTTTGCAAGCTCTTTAGTCATGCATTATTTTTGTTTTATTAGACATAGTTGACCCTTTGATCTTGGTGAATTAACACTTTTACTGATCCAGAGGTTGAGAGTCTAACCCTTGTGCTTGTTGACACTGTTTTTTGTTACCTGGCATTTTTAACCACGCAAATTCTTGCTATAGCTTATTCATTTCAAATATGTTCACAGAATTGATTCCCTGACATCCTTTTAGTGACTTAACAGCTTTCTCTGACTTTTCTCTATGGCTTAGCTCTTGGAGCTTGCAAGAGGGTAACACAAGGTTCACATGCGTTTTGGCAATTTACTTCCTTCTAGAAATGTCTACTTTGGGGTCTTGGACATTGCAAGAAGAAAAAAAAAAAGAAAAAAATTATTGTAAAGTTTTTCTGGGCTGTGACCAGCTTAAGGAAAACACTAAGTTTTCAGGATAGAATTAAGTGGATTTGTAGAGAAACTTGAAACACTGTACACTTCTTGGCCTGAATTCCTGTAAGCCAATATGAAATGCATATATACCATAATGAAATTCTCCAGTTGCAGTTTACATTTAATTCATGTAGCATTTATCACTGGAATCAGTGGACATTGGCTGCTGTAGCACGTCAAGGGTTTAACCATTTTTATTCTGATCTTAATTACAAGACGAGGGCTAAGATATAGAGTATAGTTTCCTACCAGCCCCCAGGCATGTCAAACTGATTAGAGCCTTTCTTCACCAGGCTGGGTTGAATACACCCAGGCCAAAATGGAACTCAGTGAGTGTAAAGTTATGTGAACAGATGCCAGAGGCCATGGGAACAGGACGGAAAATTTTACACAGCAATGTTTTACATCTTGTAAAATAACAGAGCAGCTAGAAAATAACTTTTTAAAATCCAAATTTCAATCTTTGTCTTTTTTCAAGTCAGAGAATATGTATCAGCCAACCTGCGATATCAAATATCTGATTTGATACATCCCAGCAGCTTTCCCAAATCATCAGCAAAGGAATGTTGTTAATACTATCCATCTCCAATGAGAGAATATCTATCTGAAGTATATTCTACTGCAAGACAGCTCCTGTGAAACACTTAGGTCAGGACTTCTAAATGAGTACAGTCTTTGTGGAAGTCCTTTGCCTTAGATATCTTAATTCTAAAATTTCACAAAACTGTGGTGCAGTAGTGTTCTGCAATAATTTTGCTACAGAGGATTAAAACATATTGGACAAATTAAATCAAAAGCTCTAACCGAGAAAACTTTCAGTGATCTTAAAATATATTATTCAAAAGGGTAAAGATAGGAAGCAGAGTGAGCTGCATAAAAATACCACCTTGGAAAGAAAGAAAAAAGATCTCATATAGCAAGGATACTTTTACTGACCCAAGAAAGGGCTGATAAGGAACAGAAATTACCGTCAGATATGGTAAAAGTGTAGATATTTCTTTTAGACATGAGAAAATGAGTGTGCAAGATGAACGCATTTAGTGTGTACTGTGGTACAGATGGGAATACCAAAGGGCCTTGAACTTATCCTCATAACAGCCTGGTTACTTAGTTAAACACCACTGGGTATAGATGAAATAACATGGAAAGGAAGTCCAGCCCCTGCTTTTGGAGATAACCATATTTTAAATCTTCTCATAAACTGATTCTCTATCATCTAGCTAGTTCTCATTTTGGCCTCTTTTGCTGATATTGGAGCACTTATCCAGAATGTTTGTGCTCCAGCACTTAAACTTGTTTCCACTTTCCAGCATAAAATTATATATAACTGCTTGTTCTTTTTAGCATATATAGTTTTTCTTTTCCTCTAGTGTTTACACCCTGCTCCATTGTCATATGTTTTTATAGCACAATCATTCGTCTCTTTCAGCTCTCATTTATTTGGCTATGGGAAACAAGTTCTCTTAAGCTACCATTACAAAACTGCCTATTTTATTCTCTTCAAGCACACACAGACTTTCTTTGAATTTTTCTTTCTTCTCCATGGGCAGCTGAGCTATATGCAGTGCTCTAAATGGGTTTGGGGAAGAAGCCCTGGTGCTGTCCAGACTTTCATGAAAATGACTCATCTCATAAAATCTGGAATACATTTGATCAAGAAAGCCTCTGTATTTCATCAGAAAGAATCTTGATGTTTTTGCTTGGTCCCACTTTATTTATCCAGTGAAAGTGGATTTTGCTATTTGCTTTTATTTCGCAAAGCTTGTGTCAGTTTGACTTCTGGCAAGTTCCTAAGACTTCTAAAACAGGCATTTCAGTCTTGCCAGTTTCGGTCTTCTTTGCAAATTCCTTTTAGGCTTTTTTTCTTATTACTAGCATTCCTTTTGACACATACTGGTAGGTGATATTTTCTCTAGCTACTGCTACAGTGTTTAGGAATGGAGCTAAAAATGGGGATCTGGATCCTACATCACTAGCACACTGCTCTCAAGAACTTGCCTTGAGAAAGCAATCCCAAGCAGTGCAGGAAATTCCAAAAGGGGCATTTGATGTGTTGCATGTGGCATAACGCTCAGATTGCTTAAACCTCTTGGAAAGCCAGCATTCACGACTAGTCCTCCACTGGGATTCACTACCAGTTCAATGGCATTACATTCACAGGGTATTTTGCTGAACTCTCTGTTGGTTGTTGTGGGAGGATCGGCAGAGAATTGCTGAGACAATGGAAATCTAGCTGAAGCACTAGAGCAACATAAAGGCTATAATAGGATTTTCTTTGGTTTTTTTGCTAATGACTGGAAGTTGCCACCAGAAAGCAGGGCTGTTCTGTGTACTGGGATCCTATGGAGACCGCAGCATACATGCAGCACCTAGCTACCATGGCTCTGCCACGACAGACAGGACTGTAAGCAGCAATGCTTATTTGGTCTGACTGTCATTTTGTGTTTACAGAGAGGTTTCAGCTAAAGGTCACGGAAGAGCCACTGTATATTTTTGCTTCAAATAAAATCAATTGAAGGACCTAGAACACAATAAGTTATGTTCAGGACTGCACTTCCATGTATTCCCATTGGAGACCTATCAATGTGAACTAGCACTGTTGGGAAATATCTCCAGCTACCCCAGTTAATCAATATCTGTTCATTATACTGTCTCTGATGAATATGGGTAAGGATTGGATAAGCAAGAGTCAGGTGACTTAAAAATAACTGCGCTTCACATAAGATCAATAGAAGGGGGTTTTTTTTCCAGTATCACTTCAGGCAAACTAATGTACCTTTTATCCTCCTCTCTTCTTACCACCCCTTGCTCATTGTTGGTATATCAACATCAGTGCAGGAGTGGCTTTATTAAATTAGTAGCCCTTAATCTACTGTCATACTGTCAACTCGCAGGGTGTGAACAAGCAGACAGCAAGTTTCAGGTGGCCCAGTGTGCTTCAAAGGGCTCTTACCCAAGCAGTTAGCTCAGGACTGTGCCAAAAGAAGTCTTTCTGGGTACCTGCTAATATCTCTCCTCTGAGTGAAAAAATCCTTATGCTAGAAAAAAAATTGATTTAGGGGAATTCATGCCAATTATAGATGTGCTACAACAGATTAAAATATTATAATTGTGCTTGGCTTCCATGCAGAACCACATTAACACATCTATGACATTTAATAACACAGGAGGATAACCACATGCCTCAACAAAGGTTGAATTTCCCCCCAAGTTGCTTAACTTATTTTCTCCCTTCCTGCCTCTTTTTCCTGCCTTCTGAAATAAGGAGCTGCATGTTCTTGCAGTATTTTGGGGAAAAAAAAGAAAGGAAAAGTAAGGAAAAAAAGAAACGGGGTAAAAATAAAAAAAAATACAGGAGAGAAAGAATATGTAAGTGGAGAAGAAGGAGAAGGAGAAGGAGAAGGANGGCATGTCATTTAATGACATGAAGCTGACAACAGCAAGTCAGTAATGGATTAAAGGCATTCAGCTCATTATTGAGCTGCTTATGTCAGGCTGGTTAAAAACAGGCAAATGAAATAAACACTCTCAAGACTTTATTTAGTGGACCTGTGGCAGGCATCTTGTATCCTCATAGCTCATGACTCTCAAATCATAAACTAAATTTAACCTGTGAAGTAGTTGGATCAGAAGGTGAAGTCCTGTTTTTACAGCTAGATGTTTTTCAGAAAAATGGCTCTTGACTGTGCTGGGAGGGCTGAAAAAGAAAAGACCTTAGGAAAATCCCAAATCCATCAGAGAGTATGTATTACTGACCAATAACTTTCCTCAAACTTACAGTTCACAATTCTTAGCAGATCCTGGTTATTTGACCTTCAGATCCCTTTCTTTCCTCACCCCCACAGTCAGCTGGTGAGTCCAGTTGCCTCCATTTTGCTGATCAAGAAATGTGAGACAATCCAAAAAGTCTTATCGACTCTTGTCAAACACTGAGCAGGCTGTTTCCAGCCCAGCTAATAGTTTAGTGAGGGGCTCATTTGCAAGCAGATATCCATTCCCATTGAGTCAAGCAGGACTGTACATGCTTGAAGTTCAGCACATACCCACGTGCTTTGAGGCATCACTACCCCAGTGCTCAGTATTTTGTGGTGCTTAACAAGCTGAGTTCTATTTTGCTCTTCTCCTGTAGAATGAACAAAAATGAATCATATTGGAACACCTTGTCTTGAACATGCTTGTAATATGACCTTTTTGTCTCTATGAGCACAGAGCAATGGACCAAACTATCCTATTATAAGACTACTTTGTTTCCTTTATTGATAAGAAGTGCCGTATGTAGAAAATTACTAGCCCCATAAGAGCTCAGGCTAAACCAAAAGCATTTATCCCAGAAGAATCTTGCTCACATTTTTCCAGCTGACACAGATGTCCCTCAGAAGCAAAACAAGATTTCTCAACAAAAGGAGGTATCCTGCCCTGCAAATGGGTTTTCAAAACATCTCCCCGCACTACACCCTCTTCTAGTCAGCTCAGAGCACAAAGTCCATCCCAAGGACTCAAAGTTGAATCCTTCGGTGATAAATTTTTATAGTAAAATCCTAGATTTACAGATAAAGTTTGGTGGGGAGATACATTTGACCATGTCAAAGCATGAGAAAATTCTTACCCAAATACTGAGACTAGTGAGCTGTGTACCTCTGCTTTGAAAAGCAAAAAGAGGACTGAGCTAGGACACCAAGTTAGAGCTGGGCAAGACCTTTCACTTCCATTTCTTCATCTGTCAGACATACTTAAGTGTGAGCAATGCCCATCTTAAGGGTTTTTTGCAGACAGTCAGGTGACCAAATTAGTGAGGCTGTAGGTTTCTGGATGCGACACTAAGTATGACATTTCTAAGGAAATGTGTACAAGCTAGGGGGCAAAACAATTATCTCCCTTCCAAAAAAGATTTAACCTATTCAATTTATGGGAAGTATGCAAAACTCTTAAATGTAGTTTGCAGCTTTCAAACTACAAGAGGCCATGTGCAAACTTTGCAGTTTGGTCTTTCCATGACCATATGTCTTTCCATGGAAATGTGTATTGCTTGAATCAGTAAGAAGAAATTAAAGACAAAGCGACAAAAAGATCAGTGACTGATAAATCTTTAATATAAAAATTGTACAAGAATTTTGATACAAATTACAAGAGGTATTTGGACAAAGTATGAGTAAAACTCCATTTATATCCCCAAAACCTTATGCATTTTATGCAAAAGACATATTGTAGGACAGTTACAGTACAGAAAATACAAGAAAAGAAATGTCAAATTAAATCAGGACTTTTAATTCCCTCAGATTACTAATGGAAAAAACTTGTTTAGACTACATACAATATTTATGAAGCTACTAATGTCACGGTTATTAGATCAACATGATGCAAATTTTCGTATCCCCTTGTACAGCTATATTCCATAGTGCATGCTTTGGTTCTGCAGGCAGGACAGCAGAGCATTCATGTTTTGCTCACATTGAGATCAAACAGTGAAAATGAAAAGCCTCCTCTATTCCAAACAGAGAAAGACCTTTGTAAAAATGTCCATCAGGCCTTGACTCCACTCTTTCCTGTGCCTGGCTGGGGTACCCCAGGAACACGTCTTGACAAAGTCCGCTGGAACAAGCCCAGCTTTGCCAGCCATCAGCAAGGTCTCCATTCTCTACACAGCAGCCCCCTTGCTGCTGTTGGTGCATCGCTGGTTGGCACAGGGGGTTGCACCTAGGCTGAGAGAGTCCTCCCATGCCTACTGAGAAAGGGGTTTCCAGGCTTTATGCCTCTGTGACTGAACACAATGCCAGACCCCTAAGAACTTCCAAATACATTAAGCTTTAAATCCAGTTTGTCTCAGTTTACATCTCCACATGAACCCCCCACTCAGGTACCCATCTTTCCAGTTCAGGAGAACTGAAACATGGCAGACAGCTATATAGGAAATCACTGTGTTTGACCTTCTGTGTTAAAAGCTGTTAAAATATCAACTGTGACAGTGAGCAAGAGCTTTCAGTCAAACAACGAAACTTCAAACCACTTCAACCATCCCTACAAGATTTATTTGTATAGGTACAAACAGGTTGCAGTGAACTGCTTGTGATAAGTAAAAGTGTGTGGAATTTCAGCCAGAGTAAATTTTGATTGTGTTCAGGTTCAGATAAACTTATTTGCATACCTGTTGCAGATACATTGCACTGGAACACAGATCACTCTTATAAACTGGAGGACAGGCAGGAGGCATGAACTGAGAACACAAATGCTGCCCGTCAAAAAACAGCCATATTCTAGGAATGGAGCCCCATATGATATAGGAACCAAAGTTTGCACAAGAAAAAACAGCATGCTAAATTTCGTATTTTTAAATAGCTAAATGAAACACACACACGTAACAGTGGCCATTTTATTCAACTTGCCACTTTACAAACAGTAACCATTTTCACAGATGGAATGCATAAAACTTTCCAAAATGAAGAACACTAGGAGGATGTGTTACTTTTCTGAGAGAATTTTAATGAGACACTCTCTTGGAATGAGAGGAGAAGGGGTGGTAAAGAAAATGGGAAAATTAAAGACAATGGCTGAAGGTTGTACAAGGGTTTGTTAAAAAAAATACTTAAAAAAAAAATTTCAAATGTAAAAGTATAATTGAAAAATAATGAATAAATCCGCCTTTGTACAGCTTAGGTGTCCCTATTTATTCTGTAGGTCACCCGGTAAACTAAGAAGAACATCCTTAGAATCACAGTTCATGTGGCAACTGTACCATTTCACAGGTGTAACTGGGGTGGGATGCATTCTGCCCCATCTGTACAGGAGGTGGTGGGGGGTTGGGGATGTGAAAACGTCTTGATCTGGATGTGACGACTGCATAATGCTCTCATACTCAGGCACAGACATGTGCACACACAACTGCCACTGGTGTGCCAGAGCTGCTGTTCACAGCCTCTTGCACTTTGTGGCAGAAGTGGACAGGTTGTGATTAACTATTGATGAGTTTGCCATCCTAACTGTGCATTATCCTCTGATCATTCTCAACCTTTTGTTTGACAATGGATGCCTTATAAAATCTCTATGCATTACTTAGCTAATCTTGCTCTCTCTTTCTCCTCTAGAAATATAATTGCCCTGGATGCTTGTCTTAATTTTCCTAAAATATTTGTCTCCAAAGGTTTGAAGGGAGCGATGTACAAAATCTGTAGAACACCAGAAAAATCTCTCTACACATTAGACATTTGCTCACTCAGGCTTCCTGTACTTTTAAGTGCACGAGGAAATATATATATACACCTATGTAAGTGTGATGGAAATGATATAATTTTGCTCACTTGTAATCTTCATTTTAAGGCTCCTTGTTCTAAGGCTGTGTCTGTTTCTCCTTCTCTGTCTGTCACACTCACACTCACACACATATTCACAAACACACACAAAGGACACAAGTGATTTCTTCGATCAGAAAGTCCTCAGTTTCCACAAACAGCCTTGGAAATGGTACAGCAAGAAAGGCTGCCCAAGCTCATCATCGCAGGTCAGCTCATCCGGCTGCTTCAACCTCCGTCATTGCCATGTACACATGGAGTTGACAGGGGAGCAGAGTCTGGGCTCAGCCTTTAGACTTCTCATACAAACAGGCCTCAGGAATTTGTCTGCTGGTTTCACCCTTGTAGCTTCTGATGAACTCGGAAGGAAAAGGAGGGAAAAGATCAGTGACCTTTGACTGGTAAAAGACCTTACCATATTTATGGTGGGCACCATCACCTCTGTTGCAGTAAACATCAAATTACCACATAGTGCTGTTGACAGCATTAGCATCTGGAACGAGCAAAGAGGTGCTGCAGCCAACCAATGCCATGAATTGATCCAAGGATATGAAAAACAACAAACTCCAAAATGGCTGTGTTTAGGTCTCTTGGTCTTGGGCTTTGTCTGAAACCTGTCTTTGACTTTTTGGTGCTGCACTGGTTGCCAGCACTGTTCAACTCACAGAGTCCAGTGCTCACAGGACTGGTGTTACAATCTTGGTATGGGAATGCTGGATACCATGCAAGGAAAGCATGCTTCAGCAGCTGCTCTGCCTACTTGAATTTTCAAGTGCTATGCAGCAGTCAGAAAGCATACAGTTAAGAGGAAGGAGTGCCTGCAGCCAGGTACGCTGGCCTTCATGCACTTAAAATTTCTCAAAACATAGCATGTGTTCTCAAGTTACTTCACTGTAAAACTCGCTCTCTTCTGATGGCCCTATCTGAGAAGCACTTCTGGAGCCTGCACTTTTAGCAGTGTTCTTGCAAATGAAGGTATAAATCAGAAAAAACTCCTCCTTGCATGAGGACAGCAGATTGTGTCTCAGATACGTTTTTCTAACACTTTATATAAGTTCACACTGACCTCAGCAGGAGATGCTCCTATCCCAATAGAAGAGGATATAGGGAATTGGCATTCATGATAGGAATCCAAGAGGATGAGATTGCTCTGAAATTTGCCCACAGATGGGCTAAACCAGTTAAAAAAATAAACTGCACATCCTGTTTGGCACTGAACCTATGCAGCAAGACATGTAGCAAATTCAAACTATTTCTAGCAGGCGCAGTATGGCTTATGCCAATACACAGCAATTAGTTGCTACATAAGCAGACAAAAGTGCCATTACAGACAGTATTTCTCAGCTGACCTTTTGCTAAGAAGCCATCTTGTTACTGTCTACCTGATAGCTCGATAGAGCAGCCAGTGGCAGCCTTGGGCTTCCCAAAGACAAATCAAAGTGCTCCAGATGGGACTTCCCTTCACTCAGTGCAGATGTGTGTGCATGCTTGTATGTGTGTGTGTCTGAGTGTGTGTGTGTGTGTGTGCGTGTCAGGGAATGAGGAGGAAAGCCTGGCTCTTATACTCAATTTCGCCTTCACAGGGGATAAACAGGCAATTACACATCCTTTTATATTTGATGGCCAAGTGCTGAACTTGAAAGCACACTATTAGTTTGTGTCCCTTCAGGGCCAGTGCAATAAGTAGCCAGGAGAGCTGGGGCTAAGGAAGAGAGGGTGTTGTCTGCTGTTAGTGTGACAGTCTTGTCAGCAGCATTCACATTACTGGAAGGTAATAAAGTGACAAGTAAGTTATTAGAAAGATATGAGGTGAAATTGAACTGAAGCTTCTTTCTGCTCAGCTCAGTTTTTTTCCTGCTTTGTAATGGGCCACTATTTGTTACAAAACAAGCCTTGTCTTGAGATCTTATATAAAAAAAGAAATATTTATTCTTTGCAGGAAAGGTCACATGAATTTACAACATCACACTTTAAAGGAGAGGAATGGGAAAATAGTTTCATGACAACTACAGCTGCTATTTAAAAAAACACAGTGTCATCATAATGAACAATAATACTGGCAAAAGTCAGAGGACTTGTCAAAAACATGTCCATTTTTTAACCCTTTCATGGTCCAGAACCGTTTTCATTTAAGTGTCAGTGCCAAACATAACAGCAACAGTATTGGGATATACATGATCAATACCTTGATCAAAAAATCAAAGCTGTCATTCAATATCATGACTTGAACAGAGAACACAAGCCACACAAGACTGGTTAACTACAGACTCAAGATAATACTACTTATGTAAAATAGTTGCTGCTTCACACTGTTACAGCCATTTTAAAGGCAGTGATAATGCTGCAATGTTGGCAGGAAGAGACGAAACCATGAGACTGGAACAGACATGTATTTGGGCAAACATGTGGGTGAAAGGTTCAGTCCATCATATGATGTTGCTCTGTTCCTGAAGTAGAAATGGGTATGGAAAAGAGTTCCTTTTATGTCCCTACAGAACGGGAGGAAAAAGCCCAACTCATCATGTGGCAACAGCAGGATATGCTGATGCTTATCTAGCAAAGTAGCACTACAGTCACTGTTTTGTTGAGTTACTATAGCAGCAAAGTCTTTTTCTTATGTCACTACATAAGAAAAAAAAACAAAACTAAGAAGGAACTGAAATATACCAGCTGCCATCATGTGTCTGCCACTCACCTTTTCCCCACAGAGAACTCCTGCTGCCTCCTTGCCCTTAGTACAGACACCTTTGCTTCTCTTTTGAAATAAAAAGAGTAATTCTGTTAACCCAAAGAGAAAAGTGACAAAAGCATTTCGGGGACTGAAGAAGAAGTAACAGTTCTGTTCATGTACGTGGCAAAAAAACTTAGAGGAGCATGTGTGCACTCCTTGACAGTACACTTTCCCTTCCTCAATATTTACTCTGCCACCAATGTTGCCGTGAAAATGTCCTGCAGAATTTGAGTACAAATACATTTCTAAAAAGATGTCCTATTTTCTGACAGCTGCTGACATCCTTAATGACCACCATGTGAAAAATGGGTCCATATCAAGCATTTTGATTTTAAAATATCGTACACATTGAAGGAGAAATTTTTGGAACTAAATCCCTGGCCTTGAAAATAATTCCTATATCTGGAAAAGGTCAGACCTTGAATTATCATATTTCTGAGCTTTCATGATACACACACAGTTCCTTGTCTTGTTGCTTTTACATTCCTACCCCATATATTTAGCTATGTTAGATCCTTAACTGGGTTGAGAAGTCTAAAACTCAGGGAAAACTCAAGTGGATCCTGGGAGCCCCACTTCCTATTAATTATACTAGACCAACTGAGGTACTGACCAATGCTGGCAGCTACTTCACTGTTTAAAAAAACCTAATTCTACTAATTTTTCCTAAACAGTTCCTTTTTTCGGAATGGAATGGGAAACATATAGGTGATGGAAAATGTATAAACTTGTGGAACCGGCGGAGGAAGTACAGTTTCAGTTCCACAACAGAAGAGAGGCAGAGAGGGAAGAAGGAAGGCAGAGAGGGAAGAAGGCAGGAAGGCGGGAAGAAGGCAGGAAGGCAGGAAGGAAGAAAGGAAGGCAGGAAGGAAGGAAGGAAGGATGGAAGGAAGGAAGGAAGGAAGGAAGGAAGGAAGGAAGGAAAATACACTGAAGTTTACCCGTGGTGCACAATTTCTTCTGTGCAATGTATCTACAGATCCCTAGGAAACATGCAAGTTTTATGAGCTCAGTCATGAAAAGCCTTTGAGATCTTTAAGAGCAGTGTCCATGTGCTATTAGGATTTTTAATCTATACCTTTCATATTTTGTCAAATTGAGTTGTTACTTGGTGACAGAGTGCTTATACCTTGTGTGCACGACTACAGTGTCACCACAGAGTCAGTTACAGTTTAAAAGGCAAGGTTAAAATCTCGGGCATAACAAATGTACCTGGTTGAGATACAGCTCAGAAAAATTGACTAAATATTTTAAGGTGTGCAAAAATATTTATAAGTTAAATTAGCTCTTTACTAATACCAGCTAATTAGTCCTTGCAGGAGCACACTTATGAGCAAGATCATATTAGTATAGTGATATTTTAACCGACTGAAACATAAATGAGTAAGCAATGTGATATGTGTGAGACTAAACAGTGAGAAGGGGCTACCAGGGGTGTTAAAACTCATGGTTTCCATTCTTGTGCTTTGACTGTGCTGTTTTCATTCCAAATTTTCACACAGTTTTTCTAAAGATACCTAGTGAGTAACCATTATCATATGCTTTCCTGACACACCATACCCCCCAGCCCTCCCAATGAAAAGAAAAAATTCTAAACAACCTCCAGACAAATAGTTCTGTTTCTAAAGGAGGTTCAGTACAGTTATTTTCTAATCGCAGACAAAGCATTTTGATATTTACAGAAAAATACAACTACCTTGAATAAAACAGTGAAACAATGTGGAAAGAGTGACCACAGTAACTACAGGAACCAAAAAACAAGGAACAAACTCCATGTAAAGGGAAGAGTATTTTCCTCAAAGTTGGTCTAGCTCTTACAAAATGGTTTAGACTGACAGGCTTGTAAACCAAAGGGATAGCCACAAGTTTGTGATAACATAAGCAACTGCACAATACTTATCATGTCATCACACCATTACAGGCCATGTTCTGTGCTGAAGAGATGAGACGTTTGGTCATTATTCTTACTGCATTCTGGGTCTCTGCTGAGATCACCCAGAAATGCTACTTTCAGTTAAACCAAGCTGCTACGCCACAGCCCTTTATGAATTTTTCAGATAATGTCAGATGATACAAATTCCACCACAGAACAATTCTAATACACATTCTCATAGAGATGCATGCTAAGTCGCAAGAAGGGAAATGCCATTCAATTCAATGTAAGTGTAAGTGCCCTTCTAAAAAAAAGACTCTTCTGCCATTAGTATCATTAGTACTGAATAAACTACTTTTGCCCAGATTTGCCTAAAAATAACAGTGAGTAGTATTCTGTCCACAAGACAGAGATGTTATCTCCTACATAGCTTAAGCAAAATCTGAATGAAATTAAGAGTAGGACTTGTGAGCTTCTAACAGTGTTTGGCAGTTTGTCCCTTTTTCCTTACTTTTTAGAATGTGTTGTTCAATTTTTTGTAATAAACCAATAAATTTTTTCTTCTTTGTCAATAATCTGCTGAATTTATCTACAGATGATGCTTAAATTTCCAAACAAGTTTACCAAACCCATTTGACCTCTAACAGAAACAGAGTGAAATGAGAATGCTGAACAGTGATTCATTCAGAGAGGAATTATTTATATACCTCAAATGTGTTTTTCATTAAAAATGATATTTATTTATACCATGCATACTACAAAAGAGTGGGGTTTTTTCTGTATATAATTCAATTTTTGTTCTTTTATTTTTTAGACTTTCCATATTACTTGTTCCTATTAGCCTGGGAGGAGAGATGAGGTTGCAGTACAGGTAACACTACAAAGGTTCATGTGTTTTGGAAGAATGTAGCCTTACTGTTCTAATTTCTCTTTCTCACAAACACACTGAGCTTGCACAACATAAAACAAAGCAAAGCAGATCTCTCCACTTGGTTTAACAAGGCAAAGTAGTTGAGACTTTGAAGAAAATAAAAAAAAGATGAAAGTAGAATGTCAGTGAAACAGCGCATTTTTTTGCTATAAAGTTTCTTTTTTTTAAACCAGAAGGTAAATTTTCCTTACAGTTTCTGTGGAATCCACAAATGTTTTCAGGGCTTCATGAGTGTACAGAATAAAAAAAATGATCAGAGGCTTGCAACTCATAGGAACATAGTGAGAATTCATTTAGAAATATTTTTCTTTTATTTTCTACAACTGGAAATACTGATTTATTAGATATTGATTCCTACTTTAGGGAAACAAAAATACTGAAATGCATAAAAAGTACTAAAAAAGAGGAAATCTATATTAAGAGTTTCCTCCAGAAAACGTAAGAGGAGTTAAGTACTCAAGTGGACATAAAAAGTAAGAATAATCAAAATGCACAGCAAAACAATACAGCGACAAGCTGAAACAATGGAGCATTTCTGACTTTGCTAAGAAGAATAATGTTCTGGGTCAGTAAATACAGAAAAGGAACACATTCTCACTGAAGGAATATTTTATTGTATGCTGAAATATCCCTTGGGGGTTTGTTTGTTTGTTTCTTTTTGCTTTTGTTATTGTTATTAGTTTTGTAAAGAAAAGAGTCTACAACACACATCCTAATGGCTTTGGCTGTAGATTGAGCTTAAGTAAATACCATCCCTCAGTCAGTATGTTGTGGTAAAGAAGGCTGCCAGTGTGGTTTACCAGCTCAAGCAACATGTGTAAACACCGGAAACAAAAAAATTCAGAGGGCAGCCTCCTTTCTCTCTGCCTTTCTCAACTGCTTGTTCCTTCTCTGTCTCCTGGTCGTGCTTGCTCTCTTGCTCACTATCTTTCTTGGACTTTTGTTATTTTCTGACAAATCATGCGAGTGAAACACAAAACATTAACACAACTAGACATCCTTTTTCTCTGTCTTCTAATTTTATCCAAAGGGAAAGTTATCCAATAAAAAGTCCAGCATATGTTTTCAGAGCTACTAAGTGCTTCTGCCATTAATTTCTTTTGATTGCTTCTATAAAACATGCCTTAATCATACTACAGCACTTTCCATTGCAAAAAAGACAACTTTACAGAACAACATAGTTAACATTATTTCCCTGTTCCTTTTGATTTTTTTTAAACACCACAAAAATCCAGGCTATAATAAGAAGCACACAAAATTATATTCATCTTTGTTCTGTGACAAGTAGTATCAGCATTTATATCCCCAAATATTATGCATGTTTGAAAAAAAAAAGTTTCTACTGGTTCACATGACACAATTCTGTTTTTTTTTTTCTTGTATGCAATGTAGTATATAAGGAATAAGGATGCACTAATGTTTCTAGTAATAATTGGCACTTGAAAAAAGCACCAAGAATTCTGTATTTCACTTCACCCCTTTTCCCTCCCCAGTAATTTTTTTGTATGTAGTCCAAAAACTACAACTGTGGTTATGGTGAATAACTACATTTTCTTTTTTCAAAATGTGTGCAAAGTTGGCACTTTTGTATTAACACTAAACACTAATACTCTTTGCTTGGCATTCATGCCCTCATACTGACCAGATCACTTTTATCTAAGTGTATTTTTCTTAAAGACACTTACTGAAAATATGGCAATAGTTTAAGAAAAAAAAAGCATGGATATTATTACACATCCCCTTGTAGTGTACGAAAAAGTGCATGACTGGATTTATGTAATAGTACAAGACAAAAAAACTGTATCAAATCAGGTACTGTTAAGCATGCCAGCACCTCTGTATTACTTATATCTAGCAGGTAGTTAAAACAAGACCGTGGTTCTTTTAAAAATGTGCATTAAAGCTAACATAAATGAGTAAAACTAGCCAGCAAACTATTTTTCCTGCTTATCTAACAGCTGAATGTAACTGTAAAAATTAAGCAAAAAAAATTAGAGTTAAACCACCATCAATACAATTGTTTTACATCATAGGCCTGTCAAGGCTCAATATATATATACAAGTGTAACAGCCATGCTTAGTAGAACGTTATCCCCAATGCTTAGAAGACACAAAGACAACTAAGTAGATTGTTTTTTCTTTCTCTTTTTGTTTGTTTGCAATTTTTTTTGTGTTTTTGGGGGGTTTTTTGTGTGGTTTTTTTTGTTCTTTTTTTGTTTGTTTGTTTGTTTTGTTTTTGGTTTTTTTTGTTATTTTGTTCTTTTTTTTTTCAGGCAAAAGTTATGGGTAGAACAAACTGTCTCTTTGGAGATGACCAAGAACATTCTAACAGAACTAGGGACAACTACAAGTTTTCTGTTAGTTTGGGTTTTTGTTGCTGTTTGTTTGTTTTTGTTTGCTTTTTTCCGTGAAGGATCTCTTCCCCCAAATTAAAGGTCCTAGCTTTTTGTTTTTATTAAAA
>VZRS01008078.1:0-33142 GCA_013398055.1 Ifrita kowaldi
CAGTTTAATAATTGAAAAAAGTACATACAATAATACAAATACAAATTATAATAATAAAAAAATGAGGTGGACACTGGCTTCTTCTGCCATGCCTACAGTGACCAGAGGGAAATGGCCCTAAACTGTGCAGGGGAGATTCAGATTAGATATTAGGGAAAAAATTTTTCACTGTTAGGGCTGTCAGGGACTAGAACAGTTTGTGTGGGGAAGTAGTGGAGTCACCATCCCTTGAGGAGTTCAAGAGGCATCTGAATCTGGCACTGGGTGATCTGGTTTAGTGGTTTAGGGGTTACAGTGGTAGTGGGCAGTTGGACTGGATGATCTTGAAGGCCTCTTCCAACCTTGATGATTCTAGGAATCAATTCTATGATTCTGTGAGAAGCTCAAGAAGTGGGCCAGTAAGAATCATATTAAATCCAAAACACAGTGCTGTACCAGGTACTATGGGAAAAACTGTCTCGGCGGCTGGGGCTGTCCGCCTCTGAGGCTCCGTCGGATCTCAGGGAATCGGCCCAGAGACAAGCCTGCAGACACGACTGATGTGTCGGGCAGTTAGAAAGCGCCGCCGCTCGGGGCACCGTGCGGGCAGCGGGAGCCACGCGCACTTCTCCCCAGGGCAGAGAAGATGTTCCAAGCCCGCTGATCCCCGGAGACAAAGAACGCACAGGGAGGAGATATCCTCTCCAAGACCACGGCACAGGTTTATTTACTGGATTGCTGGGGAAGAGATATCCAAGGGAACAAGGTCTGCGCAGCAGCTTAAGAGGCAAGGGAAAAGGGGCGGGGCAAAGGGAAAGGACCAATGGGGAAACACGAACTGGGAGGAACCAGGGTACAAACATCCAACCAAGTCTAAACAAGGGTGGAGACAACCAACATGCACCTATCACAAACCAAATAACAAGGGAATGTTCCAGAAATTAAGGAGGCGAAAACTTCGAGGGGCGTGGATCTTAGACTCAATTGTCAGCAGGAGATCCGCCCAGGGAGCCACCCTTGGACTCCGATTCATTGGCCCATTGACGGAGCCTTGACACATCCCCCAGGGACGGTCTCTGCAATGACCAGGAGGATGCCCTCGTTGAGGACACCCCAACAAAAAACTTTCTCTATTCCAGCCATAACCACCTGGGATAACATGCACGAATCTATATAAGGATGGATAAGGTGGTTAGGAAGAATTTTTATTCCTGAAATGTTGTAGAGTTCTTCTGAAATCTCATTCACATCAGGCCTCACTCAATGTAAAGATAAAAATGATAATCTGTATAATTAATTTTCTTGCTATGTAGCTTACATAAATGAGAATTATATTGTTTGGTCATTCAAGGGAACTTATCCTTTATTGCACAATATCTGGCATGTAAGACAGAAAATACTCCAAAACTTCTTTCTCTTCATAAGTTAGCGTAACAGTTATAGAAAGATTGTGGGATGAGAATTTTGAGGAGCAGCCGTCTTGGATTCAAAGTGACAGTGCAGTGTGTAAGAGCAAAATTAATTCCATCATAGGGCAGAGCCTCAGTAAAAACACAAAGCAGACAAAGCAGGATTTCACAAGGAAAGGACTGCCGACTAATATAATGTAAAAGCATATAAAAGCCAAATTATCCCTACAAAAAATGCACTGCTGGCAGCTCCACTACACAGAGAAAGCAGTAGCCTGATGGTAATTTCTGTTACAGATGAATTCAGCTAGAAATTCTCTATCATAAATAGTGTGTTTTAAAAAACATACTTTTCTTTAGTAAGATCCTAGTACTGTTTTTTCAACTTTTATAGGTCAGAATAGCCAGATGACAGATACATGCAGAGATAAGTACTAACATGGAAAAGAAAAAAAAACTGGCATTTCTTTCCTATCCTAGATTTTTTTTCTATACAAAGTAGGTTTTGTTGACAATGACTCTCTTTACATTTGTGTCTACAGTTCACTGTTTGTACCTCATATTCCTCTGGGAACAGGTTCTAAAATGAATATTTAATGTTTCTCTTTACTACAGTTACCACCAGGATACCTGATAGAAGACTACTCTCACTCTTTTGAGAGCCAACCTTGTCCTGGGGTATATTAGGAACAACATCACCAGCTGGTCAATGGAGGGGATTGTCCCACTCTATTCTGTGCTGGTGTGGCCACACCTCGAGTCCTGTGTGCATCCTGTGTGCCAGGATATAAAAATGACATTAAACTCTTAGAGAGCAACCAAAGGAGAGCCATGAGGATGGTGAAGGGCCTTAAGGGGAAACTGTACGGGGAGCGGCTGAGGTCACTGTTTTTGCTCATCCTGGAGGAGACTGAGGGGAGACCTCACTGCAGTTACTACTTCCTCATGAGGGGAAGCGGAGACAAAGACGCTGATCTCTTCTCTCTGTTGACCAGTGACAAGACCCAAAGGAATGGCATAAAGAAGTGTCAGGGGAGATTTAGGTTAGATATTGGGAAAAGGCTCTTCTCCCAGAGGGTGGTTGGGCACTGGAACAGGCTCCCCAGGAAAGTGGTCACAGCACCAAGACCAACAGAGTTCAAGAAGCATTTCGACAACACTTTTAGTCACCTGGTGTGACTCTTGGGATTGTCTTGTGCAGGGCCAGGATTGTGAGTCCTTTCCTGCTCAGGATATTCTATGATTCAATTACTCATTACATACACGCATTACATTTTGGAAAACAAAAAAATGTTGTTTTCAAGTGCTTTTTTGCATTTCTTTTATGATTTTTTGTTTAAAATAATTATTTCCCTTCACTGGACTCATCAGTCTCCACTTCTAAACTCTATTCTAATGCAGCTTCTTTTCATTATCTCTAAATTATGTTATTTTATGAACATACAGTGTTTCAGGATCTTAATTGGTATGGTTATGTGGATCATTGATGCCAGTTTTGAATATTATGAAAAAGGCATCACTTCATTAAATTGGATTACTAAAAGTTTGATTTAAATGTATCAGAGTACATTACATCAATCAAACATCAACTGTTTCTGTGTTAGCATTACTGATCATATTTAAGTGCAGGGATAACACTTTTTTTTTTGGGAAACGCATAAGGAAAAGAGTGTAGTTCACCTAGTTACCTAGAAGGCTTTATTTCTGATGCTTTCCCCAAATCCCCAATCAAATCTGCAGCTCAAAATTTTCATATATTTTTGCCTTGCTGATGTTTGCAGTTATAGCTCTATTATGGTAACTCCTACGCAATTAGTTTTCATAGGGCTTTCTGCAGCCATTAAGCATCTTGACATGCACTGCCTGGAGACATCATCACCCTTAAAAAGATTTGCACTTATATACAGCAATCAGAGTGTACAAGATGAAATAATACAATGTACTAGACCAACTATTCATTGTAAAGCATATTTTAGTTTTCAGGTTCAGTCATGTGCCGTGAGGGTTCTCAGACAATCTCAACGATGTGCAAGAGAGTGCATAAAAATACCACCCCATGCACACACAAACTAATGCATACATAATTAAGATATCATTTCAGCCTCATGGAGAGAAAGCCGTGTAGAACATGGCACATGAGATTAATCTACTCTCCTACCAATTTAATCAGATAGTTTGTCTTCTCTAAATGAGAATTGATGCAAAGTAGGCAGAAGATTTGCTGGGATTAGTTTTTAGACAACATAACTCTGTGACTTGTGGTTTCTCCACCTGTTATCTTTGTGTGGTTCTGTAATAAAAAAAGCATACAAGCCCTGAGTTTGCTTAGAATCAAACCAAGGGAAGATCCGATTTCTCACTCAGACCATCCAGAGCTGATGTAGTTCTTTCTGTTAGGAAAAGGATTTCTATGGTTTTGAGAGCAGGGAGAGATCAGCCTGCTTTGAGTGGCTGCTCTTGTGAGACATTAAAAGAAAGAAGAAAAAAAAGCTGTAAAGGAAAAGATGGTCTTAGATCACTCTACTAGTGGAGCAGATAGAAGGACAGGGCAACATTCAGTAAAAGCATTTTGAGGATAATCAGTCACAGGAATAATAAGGATACCTGAAACCTCAGTGAATTCCATTTTCAAGCTCAGAACAGTGCATTTCAATTTTATAAAACCACATATCTTAGCAATAAAGCACCATTACAGTTTTCATCTTGAGATGGTAGATGTTATGAAGAAAAAAGTTAATTTCATCAAGTCTGACATGTAAAGCGTTGATAAGAAGCTCTTTAAATGTGGATTCCAGGGACACACGTGCAAATTTCCTAGAGGTAAAAACACTCTATGCTATTATGTTGAAATTTGAAACAAATATATATACTTATCAAGGAGGTGAAGTGACATTTCTTTATACTGCACAACATCACCTGCATAACAGTTGGGAACATCCTAAACCATAAGCAGAGAATATACAAGCAATGTGTTCTTTTTCTGTGAGTAGAGAGTTGTAATTTAGTTGATGAAATGACAAACTTTAGAAAGGTTGTGTACAATCAGATTTAATTTTTTCAAAATGATCAGAATGTGTCAAAGTGGAAACTATCAAAGTAACCTTGTAAAAATCAGTGATTATTAGAAACTGCTCATTGTGCTTGCTTTGGTTCACTTGCTAAACGGTAACATCATCATACTTCAGCACTGACAGGACAGAAACATTTTCTGGAACTAGAAGATGTCTAGAAGTTTAATTTTATATGCATTTTTATTTAGATAATTACAATCACTTAGATTTGCAGTATTTACTGTCGTTCTCAAAGACAAGAGAAATAATGGCACGAATGTTCAGGAATAACTATGATGCACAAAATGGAGCAATTGACTGTTCTTCTACCGCTGTGCAAGTTCTGCTGCTTGCAAATTAGGACAGACTCTGTCCCCTGGTACTGAAGTTTAAGTTCCTCAGCCTCTGGATAGCACTCCTGGGCTTATTTTGTAATGTTGTGATTTCTTCACACCATAGTCCCAAGGCTGATGGTAGCATCTCAGACTGCCCCCTTCAGATATGCTGACAAAGAAAAATAATCAAGCCAGTCTATACAGTGCAGTGTCTGGTAAACATGTAATCCAATGCACTTCTCCCACACACATCTTTTTCACAGGAATCACAAGATGACAGCTTGCAGAGCAAGTGGGATGGCAACTCATTCTTTTGAGGGCCATATCCCAGGAGGACTGAGAAGACAGCGTGACTTCCAAAGTGCTGGCAGGTGTCCCTTACGTTGCTGTGCATGACAATGCCCTCGGACAACCAGCAGAAGTTGCACACCCACAGCAATCTCCTGCCAAGACTATGTATGGCATCAGTTTTGAAAGTAGTTCATGTCCTTTTTTCATGTAGAAAAGCAAATATTCATGCACAGTCATACTTAGTTTTTCTCTTCTTTGTGGTGATATACCCTGCTATCTGCTGACAATTGCCATGCAAAAGTATTTCAGCCCAATTGCCAGGTTGTGCTCTCAAACAGGCATAAGAGCATATTTGGTGAAGGGGCTTGCTTTTCACTGCAATGTCTGTTTCCTCTACAGCAACAGCTATCTAATCTCGTGCAACATACTTTCCAGGGGAACGTTCCTTCCATCTCTATCTTAAGTCTCCCTTCCTTCAAAAAAATGTAAAGAAATCCTTATAGTCACCAGAGCTGGATTTCTCTTCTTTGATGGAGAGACCAGGTTAGAATTCTAGCGATGATTGTGAAGTGAGGAGAAGCACTGATCTCTGTGAAGAGAATACCTGCTCTCTACAATCACTCATAAAAGGGTCATATAGTCACCTTCCATAGCTTCTGTGCTCCTGCTGCTCTCTCTGGTTTCACAGAAGTCCTAGTTTCAAACCAGAACTTCAACAACTAGAGTTTACTTCCCAAATCTATTTTTATTTGCAAAAAATTAAATTATTTTTCCCCAAATCTAGTAAGCCTGTTTTGCCAAAGACAGTAATTTGTTAGCAGTCTCTCTGTATCTCAACCCAGGAGATTTTTCATCCTATTTTCTCCTTCTGTCCTGTTGAGGAGGGGGAATGTGAGAGTGTCTGAATGGGAATTCGGGCCTTAGCCAAGGTCAACAATGCTAATTCGAGTTTATTAAAAATCTGGTTGCATATTCTTATAGTGACACATGCATAGATTAACCTGAGACATCTGGTCTCAGGGTGCTCATAAGTATAAAATAAACCACTGAATCATTCCTGTAGCAGCAAAATCTTCTCTTGTCTTCCACATTTTACTGACATATTTCAAGCTATTTAAGTAAGGGGAGGTTTCGGGAATGGCAACAGCTCAAAAAAAAATTCCTTGTCAGTAAAACAATTCATCCAACACAAGATGAGGAAATGCTTCAGAAAGATGGAAGTCAGCTATATGGTTTGTTCCAATGGTAGGTAGCTCTTGACTGGTATTTTCCCAGTAGGAGATAGCTTGTTGGATGAACACCTGTATTCCATGTGTGACTAATATTCCAAGAAGGGCTTGAACATAATGTACACGCAGAGATCACATGGTGCATATTCATCAAGATGCATGCTTGTAAATGTCCATTTGGTTTTCTAAGCCATGAGGCTTGCTGCAGAGATTCAGTGCATTCAAATACGTTGCCAGAGACAGTTGTTTTAGAGAGTAGGAGTTTTTTTCATCTGCTCAGGGAAATGAAGTGCCTCTCTATTGAGCAGAGGCAGCTTCAGCAGCTAGTAGACCTCATTATTTGAGCTCTACTTGATGTGGTTACAGCTGAGCATCTAAAGAAATTTTCCAGCTGATAATGGTCTGTACTTAGAAATCATCTTAATATGTCTAGGATAATCAACCAGAAAAAACTGTATGACTTGTTCCAGAAAGCAATATTAGGATGTTTGGGGAAAACACCTTCTGAAAAAAAAAAACAAACCCAAAACAGAACAAAAGACCAACAAACAAAACAAAAATCGCAAAACAAATTAAACCAAATTACTTACTTTCTAGTGGAGTTCTTTTGAAAAGATGATGAAATTTATCTCAAAAGTCCGTAGTTTTTTGGGTCTGGTTCCATAAGACAACTGTTTTGAAACTTCCTCCTTGTTGTATCTAATAACAAGTAAACTCTTCCTGAGGCTTTATTTTGCAGTGAGAAAAGGATTGAAAAAAGGGCCAAGACTCCCTAGAATGCATTTTTTTTGTTGGGTCATGAGTGCTTTCTCTGCCTCTTCTTAGCATGAACAATCTGGGGTATAAACAGTTTTATTTATATAACATCATAGTTTCCAGTCACACTAAGTCTGCAAAGAGAGCTTGCTTATATATGCCTGTGAAATACCACAGATACATACTTGTTACTGTAATAACTAACTCTTTCTTCTTATCATCCCGATAGGTCTCCTACATCAGTTGCACATAAAATTCTTTTTTTTCCCCAAAGACTGGGTAATTACAGATTTCTCATTCTAACAATTTCTCTGAAGATCAAGACTACTGAAGTGTTTTGCATATCAGTTTAGTTATGCAGAAGGCATGCCTCAGAGAGAGAAATTGTAAAGCCTGAACCTCAACAGTCTAATTGAATAGATAAGTCTTAAAAAACTGACTTCAGAGAATCATATTAAATCAGAGTAAAGGGGATAGCAGATAGCATAATGTTACCATATCATCACATCTTTCTTCACCTTCATCTGGCTTTTGCCCTATGAAAATATTGGTGTTCTCTTTCTGGTTTGTTGTGGAGTTTTTTTGCCTTGTAAACTGAAGTTAATGTCTAAGTAAGCTGTGCTTCATGATAATAATAACCACTTTTCTCTTTGAGCTGGTAATTCCAAACTTTTATAAATCCTTGTTGCAATTTCTTTTCTTTTAATTAGATTGTTTTAATAGACAGGAACTCTGTTACATAATCAACTTTATTCCATTCTTTACCCCACAGCTGTTAAGAAAAAGGAGGGATAAAGCACTAAGTCACTACAGCATTCGGTATTTATTTTCCAAATACAGCCTAAGAATGTCAGTACTACTGGGATTGAACCGAAAGGTTATTCAAGATGCCTTACCATGCTAACCTTTATTCATGACTGAAGCAGACAAGCCAGTGAGACTATATGCAGTTCAGGGTTTTATTCCTTCTTTCTGTTTGTGACCTGTCCATAAGAAATTTCCTTGAGAGAATGATTGTCTTGTGAAAAGCACTAATTAGCTGTTGAACTGATTCTAGCATATGGTGCAGCAGAACTTTCACAAAACTGGCTTGAATAGAATGGTGCCATCTGTCTGGGTTGAGTTCAGCTGACAATCTGTCAGATTTTGTTGTTTTAACCTCCTCTGTAATTAAAGAGAAATTGGCATGGATTGCTAAGAAAATGGAACCTCCCAAAAAACTACTGAACCTTCAGTTTCTGAGTAATCAAGGGTCCTTATGAACCATAAACCACCACTAGGTTTAATATTAGTAAAAACAAGCTAATATGAACCGTTTTCTCTCACATCCTGGAACCTAGAACTCTGATGTAAAGCGTGCTGGGGCTACAGAACATCACTTGGTTTCTGTGTTCTGGAACATTGCCTAAAGTTATAAATACCATTTAATTTAATGTCCTTTATTATGAATACCTTATCACTTCCATCAGTGGTAGCTATCTGCTGATGAGAAATATGACAATTGAAATTGAAACTTAAAATTTAAAAATATGCTGAATATTTGTCTGTCACTAAACAAAACATGCCGAAGAGATTTAGTTTTGTACCTTGCTAATATCTATCACAGATTTCCAACATCAGATATCATATAAATTCCTTCTTTCTTTAGGCCTAAACCTCAGTGAGATTCAGCTGAATTACATTATTTCAGAACGAAAACAACAAGTTTGTATTTCTGTGAAGAGTTTTAGACCAGTGCCATTAGCCAAAATAGTGTACTATGCTTACTGAACTTACTAAAAATATGAAATTTATCTTATTAAAGCAGCTACTAAAGCAAAGAAAGAGTTTTTACCTTAGTAGGATAGAGGTAGAGAACCCTTCCAAAAAATGAGAACCATAAACTAGAAATGACAATTCACTGATATTTTTTCCTTCAAATTAAAATCAGCTTCAGTAATACCTGTTTACATTTCTGGGGCAGCCAGTGAATGTTTTTAAATGGTTTACTAAAAGGAATAATTTTTAAAATAGTATCTGCAGTTAAGAAGCTCACTCAGAAAATGTCTTTCCACCTCCTGGAAGCATAGTCCTTCCCAAGGATTTCATAATCCCATATAGCCCTTCTTCTTGATGCAGAACTAGCTGTCTTGATCTGTCACTTACTTTTGCATCAGACCATGATGCTCATTCTGTATAATGAGATTTTGCAAATGCAGTCATTCTAAAATTTGTGAGGCTATCCATCCATTAGTCTTAAATATCCAGCAAATTCTGCACACAACAATAAGAACCATGCAGAGACCAGAGAGAATGTTTTGCTTCAGATCTCCTTCCCATGCATATCTGACAAGGCACAAAGGCAGAGGTCTGGCCACATGGCTGGCCAGGTATGCAGCTGGACACTAAGGCTTCTGCACTCTAGCAAGGACATCCATTTTCAAGCTTCAGAGAAGTGACGAACTTCTGAAGCTTTCCTAGATTTTGATGTAAACTAATAAATGAGAATAGAGGCCTATCTGCACCCCACTTATTTAATCTCTGGTCGTAGAATCATATAATGAATAATAGAAGTATAGCATGGTTTGGGTTGGAAGGGGACCTTGAAGATTTTCCAGTTCCAATCCCCGTGCCTTGGGCAGGAACACCTTCAAGAAGGTCTTCACCCCAATATTTCAACTGTTTTATTTAGGCGTATCTACATTAGTTATCTCTAGGCTGAAGTAAACTGATTTTAACTATGAATCTACCAACACCAGTTTTAGACTACTCTTTTCAGAGCTCTTTCAAATAGACTTTTTTTGACTGAATTAGTGTACTCCCATTCTAGAAAGTATAAGTAACCATAAGGGATTTATTCTTCCTGTTTTCCAGCAGTGGTGAGAGTATAATTACACAACTTGAATTTCATTTTTCTTTTTCAGAAATAGTAACAATAATAACAAAAAATATTAACAAGCCCCAGCACTGTAGGCATTCAGCCCTTCATAAAATTCCATTAAATGGAGTGTACTTATACTAATAACATACTTTTTCTAAAGCACAAATATTTTTAAGACTAAATGAGAATTTGAGGAGTTTTTTCTTGAGTTAACAAATGGCCATTTTAATTTCTTGTCGATACAGTAAAATACTTGAAACAATGGGAAATTATTCTCAGCTACAGATAGTAAAATATTCAAGTCCAAAGTTCATGAAGGTAAGAAACTGTTTGCAGAACCTGATTTATTTAAAATAAAGTCCACTAAGATACTGATTTCTGACAAATATATCAAAGACTTGTCTAAAATTTATATTGGCAGTTTAAAAATGATACATAAAATTTCTCTCAGACAAACACAATATGTGAAGAAATTATCAAGAGTAAGATAATAGGAGAAAACTACCAACAGTAAAACAGTTCCATCCACTCTGGATTAATGAAAATGATGTTGATGAGCTAGTTAAATCAAGAAATTGAATTAGAGGATAGAAGTGTTCAATATTATTTTGTTAAATGTCTCAAAAATAAGAGTAACAGAAAGGCAATGGAAATTTTCAAAGTGAAATGTGAATATTCCACCCATCCCAAAAACTGAAGACTAATATTAAATGGGCCCTTGCTACTTCATTTTATAACTTGCAGATTTTACGTGAATACACACATCCGGTTTCAATCTTCTCCCACACCATTTTTAGACAGCAGTAAAAATGAAATTGTAGTTTTTTACAAAACTCAGTTAAAAACTGTAACAGATCTTAAATGGGGTACTACTAGACCATTTAAATTTACAGAAAACAGCCTTTAATCTTCACTACTGGAAAACTTTCTACTCTCAATCACTGTCTTGAGTGCTGAATCATTTTATGCAATACAGAACAAGAGCTCTGATACTTGAATGCCTCATAGAATCCCTCCAGCTTAACAAAGAGCCTGAGAACTGATAGGTTATCTCCATCTTTATTTGAGAACTTTCAATATTGCCTCACATCACGTTTTGAGATATCAGTTCACTGCCTCTATTCAGCTGCTGGTTGAATTCTTATGACTGAAATAGTGCCAAACCCAACTGTCTCAAAAATGGTTTCTGACAGCACTTCATTTCCTTGAGTGTGATGAGCTGTTACTTGTGTAGTTCCACCTGTGTAGTAACCACTGTATTGCTGGATATTGCCCTCTATGGACAAGTGATGGCAAGGCACTGAACAAGCTGGAACCCTTGCCTAGAAAACTGATTTTGGCCAGATAAAAGGCAGATAATTCAAGAGTACAATGATCGGGAACTTGTGTGTAGGGCATCATTGAAGTAACAACATCAACACTAAAAGCAGCAAAAAGAAAGTGTGAGACTTGGAGAAGAAGTCTTATTTGAATTGGTCTGACCAACTCTTTAATTAAAACCGATATGAAAGATATCTTCAGATATCTTGAGGTAAGATACACCTTATCCGTGTTGCAGCTATTTTGGAATCACAAATTCCTCCTCAGAATTAAGAACCTGAAGAATGCTCAATTATTGATCAGTGCAGTACCTTTGAGAAATGGAAGGTACTTCATTAGTATGTTATTGTTTTCAAAACAGCAACAGGTAAAAAGTTCCAATTTAGACAATTAAGTAAATAATTACTATCAAGAAGCTGTCTATGTAAGTTGATAGACTTTGGATTCACATGAAGAAAATTCCATTTTTGAACTTTTGAGTGTAAAGTTCTTGGGTGCCAATATCAGTCTTTCATCTGTTTTCCTTTTGAGAAAATCACCTCTGGAAACAGATGTTAAAATTTTTTAAAATGGCTATCTACTTTGAACAGCTGGTGATGGCTTACAGGACATTTACTACTTTATTTTCAACTGTATATTTCCAAATGTAAATATACTAGTCAAAAATACATAATTAAATTTTTTTGAAGTGTTTTTACTTTAGTAGCTTACAGCTTGACTCATAATAATTTTTTTTAAATTACTTACTTTTATGCAAATTTAAAACACTTAGGGACCAAGAGAGACTTCAGACTCCTAAAACTCAAACCTTATAAATGTAATATGGAGACAGCCTTGCTGACTGTGCTGACTTAGAACTAACAAGTTTTTCCCCCGACCCTAAACAAGGTTGAAAATTCTGTTGTTTGCCTGAGGTGGAAATAATTATCCAAGACAAAGTGAGGAATTATGTTAGTTCCTCAACATTGTGTCTGTTTGTTTGCACCAGGGAGCTGCTGCATATCTCATCAATTACTAGAAATCACTACACTTCTTTGAACCCGATAGAGAGTTGTGCAAGAAGAGTCCTATGTAAACTACTTAGGTTTCTTTTGCATTAATGTGACCAAATAGAATAATTCTCTTGTAGCACTTAAGCTAAATGTTCCCTTTGAGATCTGTCATGTTTCTTTTGAACACCTTAAAGCAGTAAGTTTTTTTAAACTCCCCCCTCCCATTTTTATCCTCCTCTTTTTTTCCACTGGAGAGAAATCACTTTGTAGACCACAATTAAATTAGCTATGAGATATTAAAGAAATATAATGCACATATTTAAGTATTTACTGTATGCATTCATCTTGTCTGTAAAATCAATATTCCTGTCCAAGTGAATTCGGTTTTCTTTGCTTACATACTACAATTCTGCTTCACATTAAAGTTTTCAAATAGTCCCTCTCACCTAAAAGCAAACAGAGCCTTGTTCAGTGAAAGTAGTAAAATTAAGCATGCAAGAATCAAATCGAACTGATTTTTGGTCACTAATGAACCTTCACATAAAACAGTTTCCTCCTTTTTCCCAATTCCTACACAAAAATCAGCTTTTAATGGTTTTGCACCATACGGCAAAAATAGTGAAAATAATTTCATTTAAATTTCCCTGCATGCATTTTGATTCAATCCAAACCGCAGTTCAAGAAATGAGAAAAAAGTTAAAAAATTGGAATTGAACATAATGAACTCTCAGCATAATATCTAAGGAAAAGAGGCTCAATTATTCTGACTTAGCAGACACTAAAACTGATTTGATATTGAAATAGACCATGAAAAATTAAGTCAAATACGGAAGTTGCTTCGGTTTTTTTAAATACCTCCAAAAGATTTTCCATTTTTTACCAAGCATTTATTATCTGAAATTAGTGAAAAGTGGTTTTTAATTTGGTCTATAAACCTGATACTATGTTTTCTTCATTTCAAATAGCTAGTACTTAAATAAATGTTACATGGACTTAATAAAAAAGAATAGTATCTTGGAGAATATGAGCTATAGCAACTTAAATGTTAAACTGACCAAACCACTTTATAAAACAGCACAGTGAAGTGTTATAAAACATACTCAGTGAAGAAACATAAGTCAAATAATGCCACCTCATATATACATCACCTCATTTTGATAGCTGAAGCTCAGGTTGGAACCATCTGCTGATGAACCTCAGCGACAGAAAAGAGCACTTTCTCTAAATAACACTCATCAAAAAGACAATAAATTCTAATTTTTCCATCTTACTTTATGAAAAATGTATATTGTCAGCATTTCCTATGCCATTTCAGTGCCCTTTCACATATATGGATTTTTATATTATATATTGCTTCTTGCTTACTTATTTAATTCAGTACAAGCATATTGTTCTGATATTAATATCTTATAGTAATATTATTTCTTCCATCTTCTAATTTTTAAACATTTGGACTTTAAATAAGCACTCGTGCCCTGACCCTCAAAGGTCAGCCACACATTCTTGAAAGTTTTACTAAACAGTTACTGGATATCTCATTATATTCAATTGGTTAGCCACATCAATTTAGAAAAATTGTTTTAAATCTCCTTGATGGGCTATAGTGACATTGGTTTATTTGCAGTGAACACAGCTTGAACCAGACATAAAAAAAAATATTTTGTACTCTTGTGTCTTTTGCAACTAAATCCTTTGATTGTCGCCAGCAGCTTTTAAATATTTTATCTGTAGCTTACTTATACATAAATTCCTCAAGGATTTTGGTTTCCTAGGGTGATCCCATAAACAAAAAAAAATAGTTATAGAAACTAGAAAAATAGGCCATCTATAGTTTACATATAGGAAAATGTTTACTAATATGTTTCAAGTGTTTATCACCATCTAGGCAGCAGATTATTGCCTCTGCTGGTGTTTTTCTGTCACCTAATACTATTGCTATTGAGTCGAGGTTTATCTGGCTGTATTTTCCTCAAACTAAGCATCTCAAAACAAGCTAGAAAACTTTCCAAGTAAAACAGCATGACTTGGAATCCAAACCAAGATATTTTAAGATTCTAAACAGAGAAATCTCAAAGAAACTATGCCAGATGAATGCCAACAAGATAAACTTTATAAACATTTCTTCGAGTGTGCCCTTGCATTCAGACTGTCAGAAGTCTCAGTGGCTTACTGCGTTGCAGCAAATTCCACAAAAGCCACCCAAAATGTAAGGGTAGCTACTCTGGACTGGTTCCCAGTTGTTGTTTCTTTGACTTTCTGACCCCTTTCTTCCATTTGACCCCTCCTGACATGACTCTGAACTTTCTTCTCTTAAGCTTTCTCAGCCAAACCTAGGAAAAAGAGAAATTACTCACTTCTAGAGGAATCCTGTCAAATATTTACTACAGCCAATGAATGTGGAAAGAAATAAAGCAGATGTTATCCACAATCATTCTCATAATCCATTCCTCACTGATTTAAATGTGTCTTCAGAATTTCTCTCCTACGTCCACCCCTCTTAGATTACACTTCTCTGTCATGCCTAAAAACAAATATCTAGCTCACATACACTATCTTTCTATGCAAAAGCTCAGGTTTGTTTATTACTATGGCAACTTCGTTACCTTTTTTCTGGTTTTTAGTAGCAGGATATTAATGTGAGTGGCCAGCTTCAGGTCAATATTTTTCTTTAGGGTGGCAATTGCAGATCAGTTTAATTTGCCATTTCTGTGGCAAGTTAGTCATGAGAAGGTTGCCCAGAGTGTAAAGCTAGTTAAAACAATAATGAGAGACCCCTCCCTCTTCACTCAAAATGCAGATTGAGCAAAGCTACAAAAGATGTAAAAACAAGTGGCTCCCTCTGGTACCAGCATACCAGATTAACTACAAATTAATTGCAAGTTGGGCAAAAGATAAGGTGCACTTCCATTATCATTCTTTCCATTAAGACACAGCTACTTACCATAAAGCCATTTATGTATAATAGGACTTTATATTGATTTTATTATTATTGTTGTTATTTTGTTGTTGTTATATTATTATTATTATTTTATTATAGCACTATACCATTCTCTGACGCACTAAAGAGTTCTCAGTTACTTGTCAAGGGTTGGAAGCTCTGCCTAGGACACAAAAATATGTGGATGCCAGGTTATCAGTTACAGCTCCAAGCTTTTTAGTGGAGCAATGATATTAGAGATGCTCATGTAAGAGTTGAGAGACCGGCTTTCTTCTGTGGGAGTTTCTGCTGTGTTGGGAGAGTTTTGTCTTTGTGTACTGTTTCTGTGAGAGTGTGACTGAGTGTTAGTAAAGTTTTACTTCACTGTAACTGTGACTGAAAAAGAAACCAAAGGACAGTTTAACTCACTGGGAAAACCCTAAGGATCTGAGTGGGACTCAGTGGTTATAAAAAAGAAGAATGTACATTAAACCCGCTGTGCACATAGACAAAATGTCAGGTCTTTGGTGCAGAAAGAAAAAAATCTCATTTAATTCTAGTCGGTTACATTGGAGATAAACTTCAACCAAGACTCATCTGCAGAAATATATTGAAGAATACTTCCTTAACCTTTTCTTAGTAATAACAAGGGAAAATAACTATTCCCTAGCTTTCCTCTTTTAAGTGAAGAGGGAAAAAAGTTCAAAGCAAACAAAACCACAAGATGAATAAGGAAAATCAATTCCACATACAGAGGGGTAATCTTTGACTTGCCATTAAATGGTATTTATAAGTGCTTAAAGAGTCAAATGGGATGATCACAAAGAGATAATATTTTTTTTTTCCAAGAGTGGAAAAGAAAAACGAGATGAATAGGTATAGATTAGACATTTTTCAAAGCAATGTCCCTGTTCAGTTGACACATTTTTCAGTGGGAGAAAAAAATTAAGCAAAAGAAGATCTGAAGTGTTCTTTTGCTTTCTTTTCATCCATTTTTTTTTTTGTTCTGAATGGCTTCTCATTTTTGTAGCCTGTGACCTGTTTATACAATATGTAAGTACTTGCTTCTTCAAAAGGAAATTGGTAGAAATAAGAAGTGCCACTAAGAGGAAGACCTGTGAATTCTATTTAATGACAAACTACATATGTTCACTTTCCTAATTGTACAGCTGGAGAACAGATGCTCACAGTTCTTTGTACCTTCCAATTGTGGAGTAGGACCCCAGGTATAAACCATTGTCAGACAACTTCATTTCCAATGAATTTTGGATGTGTTTTGGAAACAAACACAAATTTCGACACACAGTCAGGGCTGAGAGTAGGAATAGGATGAAAGATAGTCCTGTTATTTCTTTTCCTTTTAATTTAAAATAATTATTTGCCTTGGAATGTTCTAATATGCAAAAATTACACCAAATTAAGTACTTAAGAGAGTCTGCCATACTTTCACAAGTAAAACAATGATTTTTGAATTTCCTTTGAGAGAGGAGGTATGATCAGAAATTAAAAGTGTTATCATGGTAGTCATGATCACTTTTCACTTTTTATCATTTTTATCATTTTCACTTTTTATCATTTAGATTTAACTTTTTATCATTTTTGTCATTTTTTATCATCTTTATCATTTTAGTTAACCATTTGTTAACTATTATTTTGTTCTTTGACTCTAAGATATTCTTCTTTTATGTGTGATGATGCCATATGGGTAGTGTGAAATTATTTCCTTGTCATTCTCCTTAAATTGCATCTAAGATGTTATAAACATGAAATTTTCATGTGCATGAAAATCAGTATTTTCTAACAGTACACTGATTTGAATTGCCACTGATTAAGGCAAACAAATTCTGATTCTTCTTCCTGTTAAAATGGACAGATATTTTTTTCCTTTTGAGGTTAGATTGGAATTGTCAGGAAAGAAAAAAAAAAAGAGATCTGTTTGAAATGAGATGTTTAATAGCATTAAATCTTATTTTGAAACAAAAAAAAAAAGAAGTTCACAGTTGGCTTTTCTCTATTAGAACAATTAACTCAATTTAAAATGTACCATATATGTACTTGGATGTTACACACATAAACTATGAGTCACTGGTTCTTGCTAATGTTTTTTTTCATACAGTAGTGCATTATTCTGGCACCTATTTTGAAGGAAGTGGAGAAGAGTTAAATGGAAAGCTGTTAATCCTAAAACAAAGCATATCTTTCTGTGTGCACATGTATTATATAATGGACATACAGTCTAGAAGCTACTTAATGATTATGTTCATAGTTAATTAAGTGGCGCTCAGTAATGAATATGGCATACAACATTTATTTTCTCAGCAAAATAAGTCCAAAGTCCATTAGCCTACAGTCACAGTAAGGATTTTTCCACCTTCAACATCTATCTTTTGCTTTTACAGCACATTTTTTGAAATGTCTTAACCTTGTATGTTGCCAAGATTCTGCTTGAATCTTTTCTCATGAACAGTTCTTTGCCAGCCTTATTTCCCATTTTAGAGTCTTACACCATTTTTAAGATCTTTTGCTTTCGCTAGGTTTAAAATACACAGTTTTTCATTATGTATTTTTTTCCATGCGACTATTTATGGAACTGCTTACATCTCTCTTACACATCCTGTTTGCATTCTTTTGCTTTCCCCCACTTTTTTACATTCTTTACATCACTACTCCTGCTACCTTCCCTTCAGAGAATAATTCCCCAAGGAATTGTTGAGCCTGTCTGATACTTTGAAAGACAATTCTGTGTTTTGAAAACAAAACAAGTTTTTTTTCATGGTTGCTTGTAGAAGACTATCATTTGGAGCATATGAAAATCATCAAATTAACACAATGGTGCTAAAATATATGTTTATTCTAAATGATCATTAAAAAGAGTTAAAGTTTGGCTCAAATCCATGTAGTTTCCTTTCTTTACTTAAATGACAGAAGCTGAAATGTTTTAGATTGATTAAAAAAACCTCTTTGTAGAATTTAATGTATTTTTAGAGAAATCGGGCTTGTGAAGGAGAAAAGAATTAAGTTCATTGGAAAAGAGTCTCAATATGGTCTAAAACTGCAAATATTTAGAGTTTTGCCATGAATATAGGCATGGTGTTGTCATAATGGCATTGAAGGGGTGGAAAGGCTAGCTTCATATCTGTCTTGACAAACATGTAATTGAATTCAGGGCAGATCTGCTTATGAAGGTTAGAAAAATGTTTAGGCCACAACTTCTGATCTTCATTTTTCTCTAAGTTTACATTTCTTTTAAGTCTCATAATGTGTAATACCAATTTGGAGGGCAAAGATATTTTTCTTCATGTATTAATTTTATTTCTAAATTTGAGAGGTCATTACTTTGTCTTTTTGTGATTTAGTGCAGTAGCACTTTCATTTTTCATTAATGCTTTTGTTTTTTACAGTACAAGAAATAGGAAGGGCTTTAGAGTTTCTAACTTTAGTTTGTATATTATGGATTCTTATATTTGTCAAAAGAACAGCACATATTATTCTGAAAGGCATGAACCACGTGGTCAGGGAGCATAGGCTAATCAACCCCCCTTCATTAAAAGTACCTAGAAAGTATCTGAGTTAGATTGCTGAAAAGGGAAAATCAAGCTTCCAAGTAGAAGTCTGTTAATCTCTAAACTACTAATTTGTACTTAAGGAATCCCTGGAGAAGAATATGTAACAGATCCTACTGAGTCCTAACACTCGTGAGAAACAGACTATTTCAATGTCCCAATAAAGCATGGCAATAACACATCCATTTCTTTTGATAGATGTTCTCCTTTCTTCTTTGTGCACAGTGAGACAGATAAAATGGTCTCATGACTCGATCCCACTCTTTCCTCTATGGAGCTTTCCAAGTTGTTTGGGACTTTTTAGAAGTGAAGTGCAGTTCCAAACTTGTTTCTTCTTTAGATGACTGGTATCATATTCAGAAGTCCAAGAAATCTGCTCTGTAGAGTGGACAGCAATTTTACCAAACTAATTTGTTAAATGTTGCGTGTCTCAGGCTCTGATTTCTGTAATTCTGATACCCCTTGCTGAGTACCTTTGCCACAAAGCACTCTTAGTCTCTGCTTGAAATTTAACACCCAAATGTTTTAATTGCAGCCATTATGACTTTTTGTTTTGCCGTAAGACAGGAGGCCTAAAGGCAAATGTTACCTGTTTACATCCATCTAATTCTCCTGAGTTTTCTATTAAATCCACCAGTAACAACTCCATCCCTTTGGAATCTATCCATATAGCATTGCTTCCCAGTTCAGGACCTGCTTTGCCTTTTCATGTTCACAACAAATTACCCCTATGTGATAGTGCAAAGTCATTTTCTATATTCTTTTCCATTCAGCTTTGGTGTAGTTAAAAACTTCAACTTTTATTACCATTTGGCATTTCTCCTCTTGTTGGAAAAGCTTTTGTCATTGCCCTTTAATAAAGCATTTTTCAAGGGAAAATCAACACTTGAATCCTACCTGTAAAATAATGTGAGATACTCAGCAGACCTGATAGAACAATAAATCAAGTTTGTTAGTGGCAGCAAACACATACTAAAATTAGGAGTTTTCAGGTGACACAGGGTAATAATAGGAAAAAAAAAAAAAAACAACAAAACAAAACCCAAACCTAAGATGTGGAAGGAAAAGAAGCTGCCAGCGTTTTGAATTCCTGAAATGGCAAGAAGTAAATAATGATCTGAGCCCACATGATCCATGCTGGCCTCCCTGATGTCAGGGAAACATCTTCTAAGTCTTGGTCTTATTCTGAAAACTAAGACACAAAACTTACTGCTACCATGAGTTGTAGAACTTGCTAAATGGTCTAATGCCATTCATCTCATCTTTTCTGATGCCCTGCTTCTAGCTGGGATCCATATATAATGCTTCTGAGAAAGTGAAGGAAACAAACACTGCTCATTTGACTAATGGAGACAAGGGGGAAATCTTGCCCTTTGCTGGCAACCACTGAATCCATGAATCAAAGGGTTTGATATCTCTATCTTATTGTCAACAAACACCATTAACACAGGGTGAGCAATTTATAAATCTATCACTTTCAGTGGTATAGAAGCTTCAGGTTATCTCTTGCTATTCATGTTTTATTAGCTCACTAAACAGTGTACATCTGTACATCTTCTGAAAGACTTTCAAATCCCAATGCTGGCCACGTTTAATAAGATCTCTTAATCCAGCATGTGACAGTCTAACCCGATACCCTTGGATAGAAATGCTAATTTGGTTTTCAACAGAAAGAATCATGTGGTAAGTTACTGGTACTCCAAGGCAGCAGTACGGTACTTGTACTAACTTTTAAGCTATTCACTGCTATGGTAAGCCTGGCTCAGTGGTGGCAGAGTAGCTAGAAACAGCTGCACACTTCAGGAAGGAATGTCAGTAACTTATCCACGCTGGCCTTGAAGTTGTAACTTTTTTCAGTAATGTTTTAATTGAATGAGAAATTAGTGTGTGATGAAAGTAATGGGTTCCAGGGTTGGTCCAAAATATCAAAATCTGTGCATGTTTCCTAAACCCATCCTCTCTAGAAAAGTAGATCCTGAACTATCTCATAAGTTCAGATCAATCTTTCCAATAACCTTGTACTTAGGTGCTTTCCCCAGTCCAGCTACCAGTTATTGGGGTGTGTGTCGTTTATGATGACGATCTCCACTATATTTTAGACTTTCAGATATGCAAAAAAGTATCTGGATAAAACATCTGAGAATGTTATGTAAGATAAGCCAATTATACTAATTATAAGTATAAAGCTTCTGGTTTTACCCATGAAGCTACCATACCCTATTTGTAGAAAAAAGGAAAAAAAGATAAAATATTAGTGTTGTTGCTAGTTTTATTTTTTGTTTAGTAAGGTATGACAAAATGTAAATCAAAATAATAGACACACTACTACTACTACTACTACTACTACTACTACTACTACTACTACTACTACTACTACTACTACTACTAAGGGATAACAGTATTTTTGTACCACTGCAAATCTTGGTTTAGAGCCAGCACAATTCAATGTTCTACCATGCATTAGCCATGTAAGAGTTAAGAAGCGGCAAAAAAAAAAAAATGAGGTTCATATTGTATAAAAGATATCTTTGAGGAAGTGATCACGCTGGAGTCCAATGTTAAATTTAGGAATATAAGCTCATATTGCAAATATGAAATAGCACTAAATAATTTTATTTCTTTGGAAAAAATTGCCTTGATTTCAGTAACTGTAACTTGTGTCTTCATTTTTTACTGTGGTGCTTTTGTGACTTCATGGGATATGCTGTATATGTAATATTTCCCATAAAGCCATTTGGTTTATTAATTTTTTCTCTTCCCCACTAAGTAACCAGCTGCAGGTAAAATAGCAAACAGGCAGAGAGGTGGTAAGTGTCTTCAGATATACTGAATGGCTGAGAAGAATAACTACAGAGGATTTAAGCCAAAAACTTGAAACAAAAAAAGATTACTGAACAGGTTCATAAACTCACTAGTGACATTGACAAACACAGAATCATAGAATATCCTGTGCTGGAAGGGACCTACAAGGACCAATGACTCCAGCTCCTGGACTTGCACAGGCAATGCCAAGAATCACAGACCATGTGCCTGACTGACTAAGATGGCTTCAGAAATGATTGAGCAGGCTTTCTTTCTGTAAGTTATGTGGAGAAAATTATAAAAATGTGAGATAACTAGAGCTGTGAGGTAAAAAACTATTGCAAAACTGAGCTATTCTTCCAAGGAAGCACTGTAAAATTGTACCTACTACCTTTCATTATTCAGTTGCTAACGTACTGGCACATTTTTCTTACTCTCTGGGAAATGATCGAGATTATATAATGCTATTGCTTTCCATTTCTAGATTAAACAATGAACTCTCCTTATCCTTAGTCATTTACCTATTTTAATCTCAAATACTTTTTTCCTTTTCCCCACGTAAGTGCCTTTGAGGTAAAGGAATTCTCAAATCCAGGGAGATACACTTAGAAGTCTCAGAAAAAGTGAAACTGTCTACTACTTGAAAAACTGCTCTCCATAAATTTTTGAGGCAGGGCCTTTCAGGAACAAATTTTATGATGTAAGAATACCTTTTGCAGTGTGCTGACTTAGAGCATGTCTAGAGTAAAAAGGAGTTCTATTCCTTCCAACTCAGTCAGGATTTATGATGCAGCTCTGATTTTCTCAAAATAATTTTACTGTTTGTTTCATTACAGTCGAGGGAAGGTTCTAAATAAGAGAGAATTTAAATGGAAATGTTTCTTAATGTTGGAAAAATTACCAGCAGAATGTCTAGAAAGGAAATTTTTTTTCCCCCAACTTTTGTTGATGCCTGAATTACTCGGTTATTGTATACTTAGGTAAAAATAGAATACACACAGAGATAATTTAGCCATTTGTTGATATATGTTTCCAAGTGTTAATAACCCAGTTCCCAATAGACTAAATAGGAAGAATCATGAGCTTGTAGCTTCCATTGAAATCCATTTTTAGATGCTAGGGATTTTGTCTGTATCTTCCTCAGGAATCACAAATCATAAATATTTATGACTTGCTGAAGTGAAAAGGAGGATGAGATAAAATATCAGTTTACTGAAAAGGTAATCTAACTTTAAAAAGAAGCCTTGAAACAGCAAACTAGCCAACCATGAAGAACAGTAGTAATTTTGTCCCCAGCTTGGTCCTTAGAAGACACCATCTCTATCGTTAGAGGTTCTTTTTAAAGGGAACATGTAAGGGTTTTAAAAAATACTTTTTTCCCCAAGCAAACATAGTAAAACTAACTGAAGAGAAACATGAACATTAGGTAAACATGACACTGTTAAGCTGAACTTATTAAGTGGTCCAAGTGACCACCTGTATCAGGAAAAATCTTTGTATTCCCCCTGTACAAATTCACCTGCAGTAACTGAGTGCTGCTCTATACACCTCTCCAATGACTTGGCATTGTAGAGTCAAGGAAAGCTGCAACACTTACTGCAGCCAGTCTCAGTGTCAGGCTCTGGGCAGTGGCTTGGAACCAACGTGAAGTTGCTTCACCTCAGGCAGTTTGGTTTTACATGGTGCTGGATGGCCAAGTAATGATAATCCACCAACTTTTACTACTGAGGTCTTCTCCAGGCAGATGTCAACACAAGCTTCCAATCAAATCAGTCCATGTTGATATCCCAGTATATGTTCCCAAAATGCTAAGGCATCATTCTCTAGCCACTTGTTGATCTGTGGCCAGCATCTAGGCTCACCATAGTCTGCTCTTTCTTTTCTTTCCCTGTTGGACCTCTGGTTTATCATACCCAGGGGTTGTGTCTATTGTTCTCTCAACTACAGCTCATTATACTTTATTATTAAACACATGAGGAAGGCAAGTACCCATGGCAGGAACTCCTACCTATCCAGACCTGGCTTTGAGTCCATCCTGAGGAAAAGGCAGTGAAGTTGTCAGAGATGCTCTGTTAGAGCATTTCAGCACAAGAATTTGGACTCGCCTTGGTCGTGTCCTCCAGGGTGACAGCAAAAACTTACTTCTCTGCCTTCCATAATTAATAGGAATTCTTTGTTCTGCAGACAGTGCCCTGAGGAAAAAACACACAAACCGAACACCAAAAAACAAAACCTGCATGTCCCACTAATAATAACCTCAATATCACCTGGATAAAATACTCTTCATCCAAAACACCAATTTCAGTCACTTTGTAAAATCTTAACAGGATGGAGGACCACACTTTAGAAAAGGAAATCCTACCTTTCCCAGTTGAAATTTATAGGAAGAAAATGAGACGGGTTGCTGAACTCATTGCAAAAGGTATGAGGCTTGTGTTCCCAAGGCTGGGGCCTGCAGTTGCTCTGGACCTCTGGTGGCTCTGCTGGATCCACCTCAGCCTGGCCCAGGACACCTTCTACTGAAGTACAACAGCATTGTCAGGAACATCCTGGTAAGACATTTGCTCAACTAGATTTTGCTTCTCTTTTGTTGTTCATTAGTTTTTAGCGGGAAGAATCATCTGTCTTGGGCAGCAACTCAAAACTGGTTAAAACATCCAACGCTATAAAATATTGGGGAAAAGTAACAGTAGAGCTTTGCTTTGTCCTGACCCTACCAGAAAAGCCACTGACAGTCTCAATCAGGTCACCCAGGGGTGGACCAGGANATGAAGAACAGTAGTAATTTTGTCCCCAGCTTGGTCCTTAGAAGACACCATCTCTATCGTTAGAGGTTCTTTTTAAAGGGAACATGTAAGGGTTTTAAAAAATACTTTTTTCCCCAAGCAAACATAGTAAAACTAACTGAAGAGAAACATGAACATTAGGTAAACATGACACTGTTAAGCTGAACTTATTAAGTGGTCCAAGTGACCACCTGTATCAGGAAAAATCTTTGTATTCCCCCTGTACAAATTCACCTGCAGTAACTGAGTGCTGCTCTATACACCTCTCCAATGACTTGGCATTGTAGAGTCAAGGAAAGCTGCAACACTTACTGCAGCCAGTCTCAGTGTCACGCTCTGGGCAGTGGCTTGGAACCAACGTGAAGTTGCTTCACCTCAGGCAGTTTGGTTTTACATGGTGCTGGATGGCCAAGTAATGATAATCCACCAACTTTTACTACTGAGGTCTTCTCCAGGCAGATGTCAACACAAGCTTCCAATCAAATCAGTCCATGTTGATATCCCAGTATATGTTCCCAAAATGCTAAGGCATCATTCTCTAGCCACTTGTTGATCTGTGGCCAGCATCTAGGCTCACCATAGTCTGCTCTTTCTTTTCTTTCCCTGTTGGACCTCTGGTTTATCATACCCAGGGGTTGTGTCTATTGTTCTCTCAACTACAGCTCATTATACTTTATTATTAAACACATGAGGAAGGCAAGTACCCATGGCAGGAACTCCTACCTATCCAGACCTGGCTTTGAGTCCATCCTGAGGAAAAGGCAGTGAAGTTGTCAGAGATGCTCTGTTAGAGCATTTCAGCACAAGAATTTGGACTCGCCTTGGTCGTGTCCTCCAGGGTGACAGCAAAAACTTACTTCTCTGCCTTCCATAATTAATAGGAATTCTTTGTTCTGCAGACAGTGCCCTGAGGAAAAAACACACAAACCGAACACCAAAAAACAAAACCTGCATGTCCCACTAATAATAACCTCAATATCACCTGGATAAAATACTCTTCATCCAAAACACCAATTTCAGTCACTTTGTAAAATCTTAACAGGATGGAGGACCACACTTTAGAAAAGGAAATCCTACCTTTCCCAGTTGAAATTTATAGGAAGAAAATGAGACGGGTTGCTGAACTCATTGCAAAAGGTATGAGGCTTGTGTTCCCAAGGCTGGGGCCTGCAGTTGCTCTGGACCTCTGGTGGCTCTGCTGGATCCACCTCAGCCTGGCCCAGGACACCTTCTACTGAAGTACAACAGCATTGTCAGGAACATCCTGGTAAGACATTTGCTCAACTAGATTTTGCTTCTCTTTTGTTGTTCATTAGTTTTTAGCGGGAAGAATCATCTGTCTTGGGCAGCAACTCAAAACTGGTTAAAACATCCAACGCTATAAAATATTGGGGAAAAGTAACAGTAGAGCTTTGCTTTGTCCTGACCCTACCAGAAAAGCCACTGACAGTCTCAATCAGGTCACCCAGGGGTGGACCAGGAGCTGCCAGAAGAAGAAAAGTGTCTTTTGTTAGGGATTTCTAAATTGAAGTCTTTAGGAGAGGATACTGCTTACCGGATAGTTTTACCTTATTGTGTTTAAATGTTTATTATCTGTTCACATACAATTAGAAGATAAAACTTTCTCTGGAGAAAAGGAACTTGTGTGTTTTGCACTGAGTTGCCTTCTGTTTGTTAGGCTGTGACATGAACACAAACACTTTGCATTGCTGCAAGGTGAAGGTTGTCCTTCTTTGTCTTCTGGCTGATTGCTGTTGATTGGGCTGTACCTGTGTTATTCCAGGATGTAAGATTTTGTAACTAACGCCCAGGAAAAGCTCATTAGAGACAGACAGTAAATTCTGGATTAAGCAAACACAAGGACTGCAGGGATATTTCACTTCCAGAGATAGACCATAGCTGAAGATAGTTCAGAAAATTACAGGTCTTTTGCAGAAATGAGGAAGAATCACAGAAATGGAGTTCAAGAAGGGTTTAGAGAAGCATGTGGGCAGCGCTCTTAAGCAGGGGTGGGATACTTGGGGCTGACTTATGCAGAACCAGGAGTTAGACTTTGATGATACTTGTGGGTCTCTTCCAACCCAGAATATTCTATGATTCTGTCTCCTGTAACTCTTGAAAAAGGAGGATATTCCAAAAATCTGCTATAGTTCCAATATTTAGAAAAAGAGACAAGAATTATACCCCAAAAAAATCTTTATATCAGTTAGTTTGAGGTGGTTCTTACAGAAAATGAGACTTGATGTAACTTATTCTCTGGCATTAATCCTCAGATCAACATATCTAATTTTTTGAAGTCTATAGGTGAAAGTTCTTTGAGACCAGCAGAGCTCTCTTAATTTCTCTTGTTCTTTACCAAGGAAAATAGAAACCCATATCTGAATGTGTATGCAGAGGAGAGGTAATAGGTATGTTGGATTTTTCAAAGAGAAACAAATTTCTTGCTGCCACTTGATGAACAAAGATGTTTAACTAAACAAGTACATTTTCATCGACATTTCTGAGGAAAAACAAAATTTCAAATTAATGCTAAAATAGGAGAAAGGGTCACCCTAACCAAGCAACAGCTGGAAATGCCTTGGATGGAATCTAAGGTGGGCTGTTTTCCCCATTAGAGATTGTGCCCTAATGACATATTCTGTGTAAAGGATATGCATATTGCTAACACCCAGTTCTAAAGCAGCTTGAAGACAGATTCAGCTTTGTGATGGACAAGAATTTTCAAATTTCTTTGGTTAATGTGGTGAAGAGATACAAAGTAGTCAAAGAGTAGGAGCTTTCCTGTTTAACATAAACCAAGGAATTGTTTATGAGGTTGTTAAGACCCTATTATTTAGGGATGCCTCTGCCCAAATTAAGGTGCAAACAAGTTCATATGTTGCAGTCAATAACACGGATTTTATTTAACAATGAATGTGAGGTAGAGAAATTAAAAAAGATAGAGGGAAGAGAGAGAGGTCTCCTTTATTTTCTTGACAGGAACATGCAAAAGAGTAGAAATTATTGTCAGTCATCTAACTAATTTTATCAATTAATTGGTGGTGTGACTTGATTGCTGATGATTGGTGAGACAATAATTTATGAGTAAGATAAAATACTCTTGCAGAATTTCCTATAATTAAGACACAGTAAGACAAGATATTCCCAACACAGTCATATGCAGTGTAGTGGAATGTGAACCAAGAATGCAAAAAGTCCTCTATTATTCTTGCCAAAATATCTAAAAATTGGTGAGGATGTCAGAGGTAGCTTTCTCATCATGAACCCTGAACATAATTATGAAAAAAAAAGATAACTTTTTCCTTGTTTCTTTGAAAACATAGATATAAAGCTGATCTTATCTCTGTAAACAGCATTGTCAAAACCATAAAGAAATTGTCTCTCTGGTACTTTTTTTTGCTTTTAAAGAATACTCAGAAATGTCAAGGTTGAAAAGAAAGCATATCCCAGTGACACAGAAGCTGTAAAACAAGTCTGAAAAGAGAGTAGGAGAATGATATGTTCTCTAAATAAACATATGGGAAAGACACCCATCAAAAGCATGCTCATTTCCAAAAGTGTGAAGTTGGAATTTAGACCACTACAGCCTTAAAATACAGTCTTTTTTATGTATTTTGGTTGCTCTTAATCTCTGTTCCTGCTAGTGTCTGGTTTTGATGATTCAAGTGCTGTTGTATCTCCAAAGACTCCTGGTTCACTCTTGGCAAACAGGATTCAGAAGCTTCCACTCTTTGTTCCTGTTCCTGAATTTTTGAAGAACTAAAGCCACTTATATTTTTGCCAGCATGATGGTTGGCTTGATGCTGAGTTTGATCTTCAAGCTTTGGTGTTTCTTTTTGTGTGGTAAACCATCAGGAAACATGGCTTGTTTAACACTCATCAGACAATCATGCAGTGAAGTCAACAGTCTAGAAACTTCAATCCAGGAATTTGAACTACAATTCTGCTCTTTATCCTCTACATTATTACCTCATGCACTTTGCTGTGCCTTTCCATGCTGCATAAAATTTTCTGCCAAGAAAGTAGTTATAATTCCATATAACCATGTTCTAAGCACAGAACTGTTAGTAGTTGTGTGCTTATGTTCAGTTCATACTAGTTCATTCTGTGTGTCCTTTGAAAGATGTTTTGGGACATTTTGATACCAGAGTAACTAGATGTTCTCATTGGTTTGCTCATTGGTCGTTTATCTCGCTACTTAGGAGACATATACTCAAGTTCTTATTTCTTCTTTTGCAAATCTGTAACAATCAGACATCATACTTTTAGGCCTGTTTAGCTTTCCCTTTGCCTACATCTAGGAGCATAGTTCAATATTAAAACAATTTTTTCACACTAGCGTGCCTCTGTTAGGAGATTTAAATGTTCACTAGTTAAGCTTGACTCTCCCCTTGTAAGTCTGCCTTAAACTCAAAAATTAGTCTTTATTTACCTAGATAAAATAATTTAACTTACTCCAATAAAAGCAAAATAATTTCAATGTGAGAGATAGGAAGCCCCTACTGAAAATATCCCAAAACTCAATGTTGTGCTGAATCTTCTGGAAAGTAGGGACCCAGGATCTCAAATAACCTTTGGCAGAGGAAGAATTTGAACCTAGGCCCTCTGTGTGCTAGCTTGTTTTTCTACTTACTTTTCTAGTAGCATGTAGAAAATGGGCCAAAATATCTTCTGATGGGCTTGACCTGGATCGCTTCAAGGCCGTTGCTGCCTGTGGATGAATTCTGAGGAAGTACTTACCAATTTTTGTTAGATTTTTCTAACTTGCCAAATAAGACTGTTCTCTGCTTACTATATTATTTTTATGTGTGCTTGAGTGTATTTTGCTCTTCTGTGTGCTACTGTGATAGCTAAGGAAAATGAGAACATGCTCCCTGTAGTAAGCATTTAAAATTCCAGCTTTCAAACATCTCTCTCTCTCTCTGGCATAACTCATAGCCTTGGTTTCCTGCCAAAAAAACAGGACAATTTGATTTCCTGGAAACTATAACAATTAAAGTTTGGGGTCCTGGTAGAAACTAACCAGGTGAAACTCAAGGACCTTAGGTGACAGGTGAACTGACTAAGCACTCCAGTGTCTGGAGCAAATGAAAGGTCACATGCAATGTGTCACACAGAGTATTCTGGAAGGTTTTCTTCTCTCTCTTGAAACACATTAACAGGATATTCAATGGCACTAAAAATTAACAAACACCACTAATACTTCAAAAATACCAATTTTGCAGGAAAGTAGGGATCCCAATAGATATGATTTAAAAATGGATAGATGATAAAATACTTGTGGGATATTCTGCTCTGTGTACTAAACTGAATCTCCATTAGAGCAGTGAGGGTCTTCAGTGCACGAAGAGGCCTTAATGGACCTGACCTGCCTCAGCTGGGGTCTTCACTCACTGGAGCCTCACATCCATGGGCTGAGGAGTCCCTTTTCAGTTCAGCATTTTGCCTTGACTCCCTGCCTGAGATACCTTATCAGAATGCCAGTTTCCAGTCCAGTCGCAACCTATGCTCACCCCTGTTTATGGTCCCTCTTGATCCAGATTCTGACATGTCTGGATTTCTTCTTTTCTGAAAACACATATAACTGAATTGATAGCAACAGCAAAATCATGTCACTTAAAGTTAGCACTCTGGAAAGATCAGAAAGGGCTCATTATTCGTGAGTTCTCAAAGGCAACATGGATTTCCCTAAAAATGGATATAAAAGACACATTTCAGATTACGTCGTTAAGATTGAAAGTGTAACCAAAGATCCACTACCTTGTTTTCTATAAAACTTGTATCGAAATACTAAACACTGTAAGATCTCACTCTTTTCAAATTATTTTTTTAATGATGCATTTAATCAGGAGCTCCTGAGGGTTTGCTTGCAAAGAATATTGACAGATTTATAACTGCACTGTAGATGTAAGAACACCTGAAAGGTTATGGGAAAGGGTGGAATGGGACAAAGAAGAAAAATATAGGATGGTCTTTATTTAAAGGAAGAAAGACAACCAAAAGCACAAGAGACCTGAACTTCTTATGAGGCACGAGACTTAATTTAGACAGACCTGCATTCATGTAAACAAAACTAACTTCTAGGAAAACCCTGCCATGGGCCAGTATTTTCAATCACTGTATCTCCTAGCAAGGCTTAATTTACTCTATTTTTGCTTTTTATAATGTCGCAGAAAAATAATGAAAACCCCCTGTAGACTGCTTGTTACACCTCAGGCATCGAGTAATTCACATTCTTTAATCCAATTAGTTTTATGCCTTTTTTTTTTTAATTACTATTATTCTTTTGTGAAGATGAAGGTGCTTAAATTAAAGAAAAATTAAGTGTTTTCATTCTCTTTCAGAAAAATTCTCATTTTTAGTTTCTGGTGAAGCTGTATTTCTTAGATTTATTACTGCACAATTGAAATCCTTTTATAAATTGCCATTACAGACAGCTTTATGAAATTTTCTAAACTATGCACAATTCACAGTGTCCTTTGGATAGCTTCTAAATGTACAGTAAAATGTTGTCAAAAATTTAATGTGCATTTTTACCCCAAATTTTCAGAAAGAACACTGAAGAGTAAGAAATTTGATTATTTCTTCTTTGATATGTTTGGTGGCTATTATATGAGTTTCATAAAACTTCTGTATTCACCCAGAGCTATCACTGAGTTAAATTAACAACCAAAATTTGAGAAAGAGAGCTGTCATGTTTTCCATGTGGATCTGTCATGATTTTACGTAAAGTATTTCCTAAAATACATTAAAACTAAGCTTTTAATAAATCTTTTTGGGAATAAAATAATCAAATGAACTTACTGATTTTAACAACATCAAGTTTTCATATCCCTTTCCTTTAAAAATCAATGGTGTCTTTCATTCTATGTTACAGAATTGATTCTTTGGTAACTAACATTCTTAAATTTGTCTGTCTAATGCTACTTTTAAAGCACAGACAAAGGACGAGATGAGGTGATAGTTTCATTTTTCTTAAAGCTCCAGCATGTCAAAATATGATTTCAGATAACAACTGAAATGGAAGATAAGCTGAAGTAATTGTCCACATGGCAATTCTGTAAAATGTTGGTTATAAACCACATTACTAAAATATTTCCATGGCAAAAGCTTGAACTGTACCTTTTTCCAATTAGTTAGCTACTCCCAAGAAAGATCCCCAAATACAATTTTACTTTTTTAGCTTATTTTCAAATGTATTGCATACATTAAAAATATATGTGCAGAGGGTTATAGGTTCACAAAACCACCTTCACTTCCTAAAGCAGAGATAGTAAATGGTAATTCAAAATTTTATCTATGTTGACATAATTATAAAAATGGTTCTCTCTCATCTTAAACAAACTTGTTAGGCAAAGAATTTCAAATTATTAAATATTAATTATTTATAACATTTTCACAGCATCTCCAAAATCAAAAATATTTCTACTGGTTTCTTCCACTTGAGGTCAGGAATTTGAAGGGGAAGATAATTCTTCCTTTTGAACCCCCAAGCATGTGAGTATTGGAACAGCTCCATTGTAGACTGAGGCAGGCAGGAATGTAAAAGCATTCCTTTGGGAGCCTGACACGAGATTTAGACTTGAGTTCAAAGTGTGTTGGCCCATCTGATGCAGAGGAAATACTCAAAGTCAGGTTCTTGAGTTGTTGGAAAGGAGTAAATTTTGCTGTATGCACCTTGAGGACTACTGGTAGCTGTTTCAGCCCAAGAGCCTGGGCCATTCTTGCGTGAATGTAGGAGATCATGTCTCTATTTCTTCCCCGTGCAAAAGTAGCCTGGGGTTTAATTTATCTTACACAACAGTGCTGGATTTGCTATTGACAGGTCTATCTTGTTCTAGTTTTGGCTGACTTGGGATACTGCTGATTCAATGCAAGCCAAGAAGTGGCTCATATCAAATGCAGCTAACTGACCATAGAGAACTTACAAACAAAGATAATAACCCTCTAAAGTGGGTAAGTGAAGAGACAGCATGATTATGTATCTCAGGTGGGGAAAGAGAAAAATGGCAGCGTTTACATAAGCAAAATTAACTTGGGAAAAAGACATTTTAATATCTAGGTCTGCAAATGATCAGTAATAGTAGTGTATGTAAAGAAGTTAGATGACTAGTTTTATAATATGCTCAGGCAGGCTTTGAGAATATCTGGCTTTTCAGTGTCTAACATTATGTGCACACATCTAAAATAAGGGAGTGCAATGAGAAAACAGATTAAAAAATTGGTATTTAGAAATTATATTAAAGGTCTTTTATAAGGTTTTGGGTTATTTGTGGGTTTTTTGTTTACTACAATGAGCAGCAGTTTTGACACTACCTCTAGTGAATTATTTTAGTCATTACAGTAATATACTAGCAGTTCCTTTTGATTTATGGACAAATTCCACATGAAATACAGTCCCACAGTATTTCAGAGACACATAAGAGCAAAAGAATGTTCAAAACAAAGTCTCTTACACTCATCTGAAATTTTTGTTCCCCTCCCTGCTTCCCCTACCAACTGGGTAGGACAGCTGGAAATTGAACTTCAGCATAAACTCCAACTACTAAATTGGTCTAATCTCTTACCCAGAATCATAAAGCCAAATACTATTCTACTGACTTCACTGACTTCGTTTTGTAGTTTGAGCTTTACTTTCACTGGATTTCACTAAAATTTCCACAGAATAAAAATCTATGGTATTTTGGTAGTGTCAAACTAATTATGTATAAATATTTTCCTTTTTTAATATGTTGATTCACTTTTCTTGTGGAATATATCTTTTCATAGGTTCTCACAAGGGATGTATCTTTAGTTGTGTTACTTATTTTTAATCACTGTGATCAAGATTATATGATTTTTCTTTTTTTTTTT
>VZRS01008078.1:33204-67761 GCA_013398055.1 Ifrita kowaldi
TGATGTTGTCAAAATTTTTTTTTTTTTTTTTTTTTTTTTTTTTTTTTTTAGATATTGGGTACTATAGAAGAGAAATTATGGGATAATTAGAAAAAAATTAAAACAACAGTAAAGAAACATTTTCCACTGAAGTGATCAGTCTACCATTAGAAAATGTAATAATGTAAAAACCTTACTTTTTCTTTCTTTTTTTTAATTCAAATCCACTGTTTGGGTTTTATTATTATGATTTTTCCGGTACAATTTATTTATTTATAAATGTAAACAATTGTTTTTCCATAAATGGACCAGCAAAATTGTACTCACTGCATTTTCATTTTAAATGTTAATGAATGGCACAAAAGCTTACATTCTTTTCTCATAAGGATTCATTTTTATATTATCAGAATCTCAAGAATGAGAGAAGAGGGGAATATTCATGCATTATTTGCTTTTCATTAGGAACATGCAAAACTTACCAAGCTCTTTTCTTGTAAACTCTAATTTGCATGATTATGTTTAAGCTCTGCTGTCCTAGATCAATGAAAAAACTATTCAAAAACGTTTGTATTTCTTGCCTCATAAGGAAATACTGCCCACTTTCTTAGAGAACTGTTTTCTTGCTATTTACTGTGGTGTTGCCCCCTATAACAGAAAGAAGCTGTTACTAGGAACTGTCAGAGACAGCATGAACTAAGGCTTAGAGGATACCATACTCAGAATGACATAAAAGTCAGGGTAGGAATGCAATGATAGTCAAAGGATGTTGTAATTCCTCTGTCAAAGAAATCTGTCAGGGAAACAACCTAAATATAGGCTCATATTTCTTTCATTTTATTTCAAGATAAAGTAAAAATTGGACAGGTAGCTCTTCCTTTACACTGAGTGTATGAATTTAAACTATTTAAACTTGTAAGTAGATAGGAAAAAATTACAGAATTTTTTTATGAACAGAACACCCTCACATGTACCAGTCCATACAAAGACACACACTCGCTGTGCTTCACTGTGATTTATCAACCTACCTATAAAAATTTCATGGTGAACAGAAAAAAATGCTAGCAATTGAAATATTTTCAAATTCAACTTCTCCTAATCAGATTAAAATTCTAAAACTGATGTAAAACAAAAAAAAAATCACTATTTTGATAAGGAGAAGACAGTAATGTCTGTGATGTAATGGATTGGCAAATTGCTCAGGAATTCAGAAAAAGAGCTAGAAACAAAATTCATGCGACTTCAAAAGCTATTTGCTTGTCTTTGAACTTGCTAGAAATTAATTCACAAGGTATTTGCATAGCTGCAAAAAAAACCCTTCAACTTTTATTGGACTTTCTTTCTCAGATTTTGCAAGACATAATTCCAATGCCTCAATAAAGCTAACATCTAGATAATTTATAAGATACCCCCCAAACTTGCATTAATTAACATGCAGAATGATACTATTACAGAATGCACAAATATTAAACTTTACATATATTTTCATAGCTATTCTATTTGCTTTTTTGTAAGTAGTTTCATATAGGTATCTTCCTTTTATAAAAGTTTCATATGATTTTATAATTTTGTAAATTATACCAAAAAACAGGTGACAGAAAATGAAAAACACTAAAAAACCCAAAGTATTTGAAAAGCACTTCAAAGATAACAGAAAAATAACAGGCAGCACAGATCTGCCAAGAACCCTTTTTGATAAACAAGTTTAATTAATTTTTGACATTGTAACTGGCTTTATATGTTGAAGAGGTGTGAGGGATGTCCAGTCTTGTCTTGAGTATAACTTTTGATATTCAGGTAAAAAGTTCAAAAGCCATTTAAGAAAAAGTACAGTGCAGGTACAAAGGTCTTTGGAAACATATTGAAAGATTTACTAGAGGTTAAGAAAAAGTGAAGGATTTATGTGTTCGTTCTTAGTCTGGTAATAGATGATTTATTAAATAATCTGGCCAATAGAATAGAGACTTCAGGACTAAATTTGGATTATATTAAACTTCAGGACAGTTTTTACAGGCTGAAACAGAAGGCTAGAGATCCACAATCTTAAAAAAAATATATCAGAGATAAGGTTCAAAACAAAAAAAAGAAAGAAACAAGCAAAACAAACTCCCTTATTTCACTTAAGACAGCTACACAATACAAATGGAGGAATCTTAAACTGTACTTGGACTACAAAGTAAATGAGCAACTGTGTAGAAGTTCTGCAGAAAGGTTTCTGAGATCTAAGAGCTTATCAAAACCACCACAATGCCTAAAACAGTAGTACACCCCAGTAGTATTTTTTTTTCCATGAATAGGAGAATAGGCTGTAATATGTACTAGCATTATCCTTCTACAGTACTCAACATCACTAAAGTTTCTCCTGGAACATTGCTTAGTGACAAAGTTTAGAAAGATGGAGATAGATATGGAGAGACTCTTGAGAAGGAAAAAGGGAAAACTGAATTAATCCCTTTTTAGCAAAGTTTTGCCATGCAAAATGGAGTAGGTATTTTTCCTTTTTTTTTCCATTTTCTGTGAGGTATAGAACAAGAAAAAAATGGACATAAATTGCAGCCAGGATGTCAGGTTAGACACTAGAGAAATTTTTCTATCACTAAGGATAGCAAGAAATGTAATAGATTGCCTGGGGAGGCTGTGGATTTCTCTGTCATTAAAGCCCTTTAGAACAGATGGTGAGTATCTGACAAAAGTGATGCAGCAATGCCTAATTCTCTCTTGGGACAGAAGGGTAGATTAAGTGACCCCTTAAGGTTCTCTCAGCTTCTTCTGTCCTTTTTTTCTTTTCAGGTCTAAAATATTTTACAGTACATTAAATTTTTGTATGCGCTCTGATTACTGAAAGTGTTCTGTACAGTCTCTAGTTCACTTGCCGGTATCCCTTTGCCACAGAATGTTCTCCTCACCCTGAAGACAAAGAATTGGACATTTATTTTCCCCAGTGGTGTTGGATAGACTGAGGGATGTATGTGTGACTATGGCAGGTCAACTAACACTTCTCTATCAAACAACTTTTGGTGCATTGAGCCCAAGGGAGAGAAGAATGCAGAGTTGATTTAGGAAAGCACACTATAAGTAGTCTTTCAAAAGTTTGTGGTGATTCAGAAAGTGCATCAGTGTTATAACCCAGCATAAAATGTTTGTAGGTACTGGACTTATTTCAGTTGATCTTTCAAGGTGAGAAGTGTTTGTCTACCTTTTTTCCCAGGAGTTGTTTTCTGTCGTATTCTTATTAAGTCAAAGAAGAAAAGAATGCATCTCCAAATACCAGAGCAATACCCACCCATATAGGAATTCAGCAAATGTATTCAAATTGAAAAATGAATTTGGAAGTATAGGCAAGCTTTGGAGACAGAACAGCATATTTTGCATTAATGGACATTGACTTCACATTTAAGCAATTTATATTTCATCTTCTGTGTTTGATAAACTATGGCCAGATTTTTCATGTTAATGTACTTCTTTCCTGGTGCTTAACTAAACATCTCCAAATGAAATTTTTGGTTGATATGTCACTTTTCAAGGGAAACTTTGTGAAACATGAGGTTTGTTAAATCTCTTTATATTTTTTTATTGCCATGGAGTAGAGAAATTTCATATTGCAATGCATTAATTGCAGTATTGCAGTACTTTACTGTTCACTGTTACAGCAGGCAGAGAAAAACAAAATAAAAATAATTTTAAAAAGAAGTAATATTCTAGGTAAAATTCATTGTAGCTTCTGGTAAGCAGACACAGTAATTGGACTAAGCTTTCTTATGATTAGAAAGTCTGAGAGACCAAGTGTGTTTCTGAGTACTACAGCTATTTTCCTTTTGAAGTTTTACTTTTCATAAATAATTAACATGTCATTCAAAACTGTTCAAATTAGAGCAGCTTTTCTCTCCTTTTTTTTCTCTATATGGCTTATAGTTTTTATTTTTCACAATAAAGTATTTTATTAACATTTTAGTATTTCTGAGTTCTAAATTTTATTGAAGTCCTCAATAGAAACACAAAATATGCTATTTAGTTTTCAAGAAAAAGATCATTAAGTATAATTTGACTGTACATAATCAGAAGCCTAGTATGTAATTCCACTGGGAAAAAAAAATGCAGGTTATTTTGAATAGCAAGAAAAAGGCTTGTTCCAGAGCCTTCTTTATTTTATAAGAGCAAATATATCCACTCTGTTACTAAAGATGCTCTTTAATACTGTTTTAGTTGTACATTTCAATTTAATATTCTGCATACAACCACAGATGCAATCATGTTATATGGATCATGATTAACAAGTCATGCAAAAAGAATGAATACTGACACATCTTCTGGGCTGCCCTGTATTCCCCTTTTTTGGAATCTTCTCTCTGTCCCAAAATTCAGTGAGTGTATAGAGGTTTTCTCGAACACAGTGAATAATCGATGTCTAAAACACTATTACTTATTTAAAAGGAAAACCTAACCAGAGTGGGGGAACATGACTGAAGGTAGAAAGATAACGGTATAGAAGTTCTAGGGAAAAGTGCAGTTGCTATTCCCCATATGGAATGCAGTCAGCATATCCAACCTCCCCCACACAATACAATCCAAGGGGGACTAAACAGATAAGGGAGCAGAGTGGAGCCAACACAGCCAGGCTCTGTCAAAACCCTTGCAGAGGAGAGAACTCAGAGGTACTTTCCAGCTGATAAACCACACAGCAGTGAAAACCAAGGGAGATGAAGGAATATGTCCTGCTGTTACATCAGCAACAGTGGTGAAATCTTGGACTGACCCACGTCCCCATCCCAAGGTTATCTCAGGTACTATCTTGAGATATCCACCCCCAAGATACAACCACCACCCACTGAGTAAGATGTGTGACTAAAATCACCCAAGCTCCACCTAAATGTAAAGAAATAGTGTAAAAGTAAGCTAAGAATGGGGAGAAGTGGGGGAAGACTCCATCATAATTTCTGGGATTAGTTATGGGGCTGAACCTGTCTTGTCCCCCTTAGAGATGACTTTTGGGTAAAGAACTGTGTTCTTTGCATGCTGAGTGATCATCTCGAGCCAGCTTTTACCAGGGATTAGAGCTTGTTAGTATATTGCTTTGAATTAGTATTACTTTGAATATATATTTGCAGTCAGGTACTACCACTGGCAATTCTCAAACCTTAAATTCCCACAATGTCACTAATTAAGGGTCTTATTCTGTAAACTGTTAATGTGAGTCCTTCAAGGGTGCTGGCAGTCACTGGCAGTGGGTAAAGGTGTGCAGACCCAGGAGGGGTTTCTGTTTGGTGTGTGACCCTGACCAAGACATTTGAACTCCCCTCCAATCCAGTGGGACTGCTGAGTGAAGGGTCCCCATAATGGCATACTGACAGGCTGGTTGGGCACAAGGGTCTTGGCTTTCCTGGGGTGCTGACAGACTGATCAAACACAAAGGGCTTGAGAACATCTCTCCTTTTTCCGACACAGAGCCTAACAGAATAAAATATCAGATAATTAAGAAGCAGGAAATGCAAATGACAGAGGATTTGTATAAATTAGTAATACACATTTTTGTGTTAGAAAAAGAAGTATGAACTTTTTACATGACATTAAAAATTGTATTTTCAAATTCTTGCATCTAAATGCCACCATTGAAGAGATCAGTCTGAAGAATTCCATACTACTATATAGACTGCATTTGCATCAAAAAAAGTGCTTATAAAAATTCCCATTACAAGGGTAAAAAAATTGATCCGCATCTGTAACAAATAAGTAAGAATACCTATTTATAGATAGGGCCTTAATCAAGTGACTAATTATCCAAGTGAAATACATCTGTAGCTATAAGCGCTGAGGGGAGAACACAGGGTGAAAGAGATTAATAATTGAGGTGTGGCAAATTATACAGGACTTGCAAACCCATAGACAATGGAAGATGGAAAACTATTAATTTTTTTAGATGCTAGATCCAGGTTTCTGCCATGGGAGTCTCCTCAACCCTTCCTGAAATATCTGCACACAGGGATGGGAAAAGTGGGTTTTTTTGTGGTGTTCTCTCCTCCTCTTGAACTTATCTATTGGCCTTGTGGGTTCTCTGGAAGGAATTTTTGATCCTCAGGACCTTGGCAAATTTTGTCACAATTTTATTTAAAGTTTTAATCAGCCATGTTTTAACATTTCGGCTACCATAAAATGTAGCTGCTCTCCTAGAATTTAGAATGACACTTGTATTTATGTCCTTGTCTACCTTAAGCTTGTTTGCATTTTCATTATATCTGTACTACAGTGCAGCTACAATTCCATTGTAGCTACACTGCAATTATCAGTCCAAATACTCCTGAAATACACAGAGGACTCCATATTTCCAGGTTCCAATTACCGCAGTGAAATCTCAGTTATCAAGCTTTCTTCAGTTCATGCAAGCACTTTCTATCAGTCTTGACAAGCCTGGGTGAAATGTACCCTGAGAAATCTCAGAGTGCTGAATTTGCCAGGTTTGATCTTGTTTTATAGTCACAAATACAGCACAGAGACAAATCTAACTCTTCACTGCCGTGTACCTTATCCACAGTGGTAGATTAAATTAACCATACTTGTAACTAAATAATTTTCTAAAAGGTTTAATACTACAGTGAGACCACAGTGAACTATTGTTATGCTATGTTTGTCTCCAGTCTTTCCTATCATAATCTGGACAAGTGAATATCCCTATTTAGCCTAGAGGAAATTTTATATTAAAGTACCTAGCAGGAACAAAATGACCTCTGTACACCATACACTGTGAAATACCAGCTGATATCCTGAGCAGGGATAATTTTTCAAGTGGCAAGTCTCATTTAGTAGAGGAATTTTCAGGAGTTTACAGGACTTTTTGAGAGTGTCTACTTTCGCAGAATTATAGAATGATAGGAAGGGACTGGAAGGGATAGGGTTTAAGCTAGAAGGGACCTTAAAGACAATTTATTTCCAACCCCTCTGCCATGGGCAGGGGCACCTTCCACTAGACCAGATTGCTCCCAGTCTCATCCAACCCGGCCTTGAACACTTCCAGGGATGGGGTGTCCACAGCTTCTCTGGGTAGCCTGTTCCAATTCCTCAGTAAAGAATTTCTTCCTAGTCTAAGTCTTTTAAAGACTCTTTCCTTTTAAAATTGTTACCCACTGTTCTATCACTAAATTATTCAATTCAACATGTAACAAGCAAAGAAATATTTGAGCTGCTTGCTTTGGTCAGATCCTCAACTGGTTTAGAGTCATTAAGCTATTGAAGTAAACAGGACTATGACAATTTGCAGAAGTTAAAAAGTTTGTACTCTAATGAAAAAACCTATGCATGTCAGGTCAAAAAGAGCTCACAGATAGATGACTTTGAACACTTGTCTATTGTAAACAAGCTTAGCTGCAGTATATGAAGAGACATGACAAGCAGTGGTATTTGGGAAACTAGTTCTAAAGGAGAGAAGGAACTTTGAACAAAGGAGACATCAGCTTTCTTCTCTGGGTTACTAAGGTACACACTCCTGGGTTACCTGATTTCAGTGGAAGCCCATGACAGCACAGCCCTGTTAGTCATATCCTGGTTGCATACACCACTGTACATTTTATCTAATTAATATACTCTATTTAATATACTAAGAAAGAAAGAAAAAGAGATAACTAAAGAAATAGAGAACATCAATGAGTTTGCCCTATTTTTCCAAGAAAGCTAAAGGAACAGAGGAATGAGCTGGAGAGCTGCTTTAAGAGAGCAAAAGAATTACCTTCGGCTGGGATATGAGAAAACAGTTCTGGGATTGTAAGCATTTCTTTTGAGTAGAGAAGAAAAAGTATATGCTTTGAGAGGAAAGTAAACTGAAACTGGACTATTTTAACAATCTTTACCTGGAATAATCTGAGCTGCATCGTATGCTAATTAATGCTTTTTCAGCAATAGTGGGGGGGCATTTTGACAAACTTAATAAGAACAGGAAACGGAAAACTTTCTGTAAATACCTTTCCTCATAGATGGGGCAAGCAGCTATATGTATGGTGATACATATGCATATGCATCAATATTTATATATACATATTTGGCATTTTGGAGTTGTTTCTATTGAAAATTTACAAACATTCAGATTCCACAGCTGCTAAATTGCTGCCAGAATAGACATGGTTACTGGCTATTTAAAAAAAAATCAGAATTTTTTCCATATAGAATATGATTGTGATTATTTAACAAGAAAAGAATTTTCCAGTACAAAGTGCCTAGGTTCTTTGAACATGAGTTTGCTATTTATGGATGTAGAAGACTAACCTTTTCGTGATTTAACCCCATCCAGCAACTAAGCTTAACACAGCCACTTATCCTCCCTCTTGGTGGGATGGGGAAGAGAATCAGAAGGTTGAAAATGAGAAAGCTTATGGGTTGCAATAACATCAGTTCAACATAGAAAGCAAAAGCAGCTCACGCAAGCAAAGCAAAAGAAGAAATTCATTCAACAGTTCCCATTGGCAGGCAGGTGTTCAGTTATCCTCAAGAAAGCAGGGCTTCATCGCACCTAACTGTGACTTGAAAAGACAAATGCGATCACTCTGAGCATCCTTCCCTGACTCCTTCTTCACCCAGGTGTATATGTTGAGTGTGATGCCAGATGCCATGGAATGCCCTTTTGGTCAGTTGGAGTCAATTGTCCTGGCTGTGTCCCCTCTGAGCTCCCTGTGCATACCCCAGCTTCCTCACAGCTGGGGTAGGGTGAGGAATAGAAAAGACCTTGATGCTGTGTAAGCTCAGCATCAACAAAACTGCTGGCCAGTATCAACAAAAGCATCCTTGCATTACCAACACTGGTTTCAATGCAAATTCAAAATGTAGCCCCATACCAGCTACCATGAATAAAAATAATTCTATCCCAGTCAAAACCAGCACAAACTCTGTGAATAACTTGTTTGGAAACTATTGGGAGTATAGAAGCTCTTCCAATATGTGAAATACAACTTAGATAGAATTCATTGTGTTAGATAATGTTCTTACAATGCTTTAAAATGGGAACCCCTTGATTTCATATGATAAAGTTCAACATAAATTTAAGCAATGATAGTATATATCTTTCCTGTTTCATTTCTCTGAATCTCTAAATTTCAATATTGGGCTGTCACGTTCTGCCTCCTGAATTTAAAACTGAAATATTTCAACAGAGATAGACACTATGAAAATTATCCACATTACTCTCAGGCTGATAGCTCTGCCATAGTTTGAAACAGCTGAATTCCCAGTGTGCCAGTTGTCACTTCTGTTATCAGCAGAGGCATTTATTTCTATACTCAGAGTGTGGCACATTTTAATGACTCTGAAATACAAGAAGACATGCAAAGCTGATTTTGCATTCCATGCCCTTAAGCAAGCCTATTATCCATGTTGTGAAAACAGCAAGTTAGCATTTTTGTTGTAATTATTTGAGCTGATTATGTATTATGTTTCTACTCAGAGGCATTTTCTTCCAAAGCAGTTTATGCAGCTACTAGCTGAGCAAAGGCAAAGCAGCACTCCAGAGGCATCTGCCTTAAGATAGCCTCATGCAAGTTTCCCTTGACAAAGCCGGCATGCTTTATGATTGAAAAAAGCCCACAATGTACCTATTGTATGTCTCAGATAAGAGTGATTCAGGACTGCTTGTGAACAAACACTTTTTCAACATTTATACTAATGATTATAATAATTCTTAAACTATATATGTTTATGCTGAGCAAGACTATGATACTAGTGTCATCCAGAGATTTAAAAGGCGATGTTTTAATTAACCAGTAGGTTCCCTGCAGTAATCCACATTTCCAAAAAAATGTATTTTGATGAAATTAAAAAGGACCCCATGAGCATCATTTTCATAAAGAAAAGCTTCTGCAGCTGCTAGGAAGAAGTGAAGCCTACTCAAACCTCATATTTTCTTTTTCATCTAGTAAGTTGTAAGACCTTTATCCTACTTTTCCTTCATACTGGTCTAAGTGCAGAAAAGTACAGAGAGCCCAGAAGTGGAGCTGGCTTGCTGAAAAAATGAAACAACTGCACTACTAACTGAAAAGTGCTGCAAACCTGATGTCTGAGGTCATTGTAGCAAATGTCCTTACTTGGGCCTGGAGCATAGGGATGGGGGCATCTGGTTTCCTTTCTCTTCCAAGGATAAGGAGGGGTTGCTCATCTGCAGAAAGAAAAAGCCCCGATTACTGTTTTCAGGGAAGGGTAAGAGGACAATTTGGCTAGAGGAATCCACACAAGGAGTTGCCCCAGCTGAGTAGCTGGGAGAGCAGGATAGGACAATCAGATGTTTGCTGCAGAGCCCTTTAATGACAACAAAGATTGGCAACCAGAACCAACGTCAAACCAGCTAGGAGGCTGGAATTCCCGTTTGAATGCAGAAGCCTTGTCTACAGGAGTAAGGGGTCAGTCGCCACTGTGTTGTGGCAGTAGAAAAAAAGAGTTGAAAAAACCACAGGTGGAAACATTGAGATAGACCCATCTGTGCAGAAGTACAGCCACCTACCAAACACAGACGAGTCTTGTTGCTAGTGTAGTGAACAGACACATTACAAACAACCAGGCCTTAGGAGACATATGTAAGGGTGCAATCGTAATAAATACAGCATTAGCCTCAGTAAGCTGGCTCTCCAAAGAAGGAGAGTATACTCTGTTTATAACTCTATTGTCTGGACCTCAAGGAGGAAGTGTGCAATAATGAATGTAAAGATTTGGAAAAGAATTCATAGAACTAATCAGGATGAACTACCCCATTAATCTCCACTTGTCAGCTCATTCTCAAACCACAACAAGGATATTGAAGAAAACTATAAACAAAAATTGCTCAAAATTGGTAACAAAAGTGTAACTACTAATGGGAAAATACACAATGAAACAGTCTTCAAAATGCATAAGGAAAAATCTTGACTATTACAGCTTGAAATCAGTAATGGAGTCAAAACATTCATAAGGTATTCCTTCCTCATCAGCCAGGCATACTCATATGTAGAACAGCTGGCCTTGAAAGTAGCTGCAAAGGTATTTTTTCAGCTCTGACACAGTTTTGTATGTGATAGCCTCTCCTGATAGATTATTTTAAAATTATTTTTTGACTCTGTCGACCTCTAATTACATAGCATGGAGGAAAAACGGTAATGGAGTTCAATTAATAATGAAAAGTCCTCTTTGATTCTAAAATGTTATCAATGTATGAAATATGCAGTGAAACTTTTTACGAAATAGATTTCCTTTTTTTTTTTTAATTAGTTATTTGGGAGCAAATTGTACATAAAATTGGTTTTTATTGTATTATTTTAAAATTATTGGTATAGACATCTATCATTATTTAAGATGACAAAAACATGAAAACTTCAAAAGGGAGTAGTTTATTGAATGTCCAACAATGATTTTAGGAAATGTAACCTTTCTTTGTAGGGTAAACAAGTGGAATTGTGTTTGATAATTCTAATTTTAAAAAATATTCACTTTATTGTTCTCTGAAGTATCTTTTTATTAGAAGTACCAAGTGCAGTTCTGAAAATACATCCTACACATCAACATATATGAATTAAAATACTGTTAGCATACAATTGCACAGCTTAATCAAAATATGTTGTATAATAATGTAACTAGATAATATTTTTGAAGATAACTAGTGACTCAGATTTTGTTATTATTTGGGCTCTTAGTTGATTTTCTTTAAGAGGAATTACCTTCAAAGTGTATTTGATCATTACTTTCTGAAAATTGACCTGTTTCATCTGTTTCCACTTAATTTGGACATGACTTGGAATACATAAAAGCTTCACATTGCTTTTGAGTTCTTGAACATTGACATAGATTAAAGTTACCAAATGATGAAAGGAAGAAGGGAGAGAGATGGTGATAAGAACACAGAATAAAATAAAGTATTAGTCTTTAAAATAATTTTATAAGACAAAGAAGATTTATTCAGATCTACTGTTGAAAAAAATACAATGATATGATTGAATGAATTTTAAAATAAATTTTAAAAAACTGTAGATTCTTCTTTGACCAAGAATGTTGAAACAGTGAGGAAACAAAAAAAATATAGGTAATAGTGTGTGCTATGATTCATTTCAGCAGATAATGTAACCCATTACTGGATAGCCCACAAACAGCATTGAACTACAAGGCACGTGATATGGAAGAGGCAGTCTGTGTTGTGAAGGACTGAGGAGAATAAAGATTCCACAACAGAAACCTATGGAAACATGAGAGAGTCTGAATTGTATGCTGCACATAGGTTTATAACTGCAAACATGACATGAAAATGCCAACAAGGGGATAAAGAGGAGAAATTTGACAACCAGGAGTACATGGATTATTTAACAGTAGTGAAAACTTGACATTCAATTTCCTCTAAAAGCAATAAGAGAAACCAGTAATGTACTGTTCATGTTCTCAGGACATCTCTGTAGGTAAGGATGTATCTTTACAGCAAAGTTTTTGTCTTAAAGAGAAGTCCTATAAGCCAATTAACATCTGTTTTCAAAAATGGAAAAGAGTACCAAAACAAATTGAGAATATTTCTCTAATGTAATATCCTCAACTTTTTAGATGGCTAGCTGTTCTGCTGGTTTTCTGTAATTGTGCATCGTATCTCGAGAGAACAGTATGGGTGGTGAAAAGCAACATTTTTGCCTAAAACTACAGGTTCTATATTTCTAACATGTTATTTTATATTTGAATACTAGCAAAAAGGGTAACTTGTTAAATATTATGATGCTTTTCCTTACTCCAAAATTACAAAAACCTGGAGGGGGAGAAAGTAATTCATAAGAAGCAGAAACTGAAATATTCTGTCCCAGTATCTGGGTCTCTGATTGAAAGTGCAGTTTTAAAAATGTTATAACTTCAATATCTTAACAATATAAAATAAGTTATCTCTATGTTCAACTAAAAACTGTTTAATAGTTCAACCCCTAAATTATTTTGTGCTAGTATAACGAAGAAATGAGTATCATAAGGCCAGCTGGCTTAAGAACTTTCTACACAATGAGAGAAATGTTTCAAATCTCTACTTAGAGTAATCTGTCTTTCTGTATCCCTCTGTCTTGGACAATGGGTCAGGAGACGGCATGTTTTTATTTATGCTTCATCATTGTTTTAATTTGAATGTCCATAAAAGCTCCAAAACTGTCAGCTGCTTTCCTAAGTTTTTAGGAAACCATTTTCTGACTATCAGATCAGGGGATCTGATGCTGATTTGGGGTGTTTTATGTAATCACATTTAGCTCTTTTTTCTCCTTTATTGTCAAAAATATTCCGATCCAAAAATCATCCTTTCCATTTATGTGTCATTGTCACTTTTCTTTCTGAGAGGGAAAAGTGCAAAATTTTCCACAATTTACTTCTGCCTGCCTTTTTTGTCTATTTTGTTGAAGATTTTCCTGTAGCATTTTATGGTACCTCTTTCCTGCACCTTTTTTTCAGAAATAAAGCAGCTAAGTAAAACGACCTGTCAAAAACCTCCTCACACCAGAAGTACCAGCATTTATTTTCAGATATAAAGTCATTCCAATAAGAATAGAACATTTAATGATGTAAGGCTTAATTATAAAAGAATAAAAGTTTAGAAACCTAGTCAGTGCTATTGCCATTACATTGTAGTCAATCTGTGCAATACTAAATCCTGTAGCAACTTACTTGGAATCTTAAAAAATGTCTGCATTGGAAAGAGCATTGAGATCACATCTTCAAAAACATTGGTGGGTTTTGTTTTGTTGGTTTTTGCTTGCTTGTTTGCTTGCTTTTAACACACCTCAATGAGATTAATTACTTGTTAAACACCTAGTTCAGGATACAAAAAGAAAAATCTGTCCATACTGAATGTTTTAGATAGTCTTCATTTGACTCTAGTGAACAAGCAGCTCTACTATAAGAAAGAACCTAAATGAAATCTCTGGAGTAAAATGCTCAGAACCTGTGTCCAGCAGCACATAATTCGCCTGTCACTTCTCTAGAGCAACCTCAATACTATTTGTAAAGCATATGAAAAAATTATAAGTAATCAAGTAAACGTTCATTAAGAGGGAAAATATTCATTAAATCAGAACAAAAAACTTCTTATAATAGCCAGGTAGCTGTAAAATGCTGTTTGGTTTTTGTTTGCTGGTTTTTGTTTTCAATTTAAGATATTACACTTTCTGGAATTAGCAAATTAAGAGATCAAAGGAAAGGCATTCTCAGCAGGGAAAAAAAAGGAGTGAAACATAAACAGCGAAATTGCTATTTTGTGGAGACATACCTGAGTGGAAACAAAAAGGACAGAGAAAATAAAGAGCCCAAATACATAAAAGAAAGAAGTAGATATAGCAATATGTTCACTCAAGTGCTTTTGCCTTAGCCAAAAGAGAATAAAGAAACAAATAAATGGTTGGCTTAACTATTTTGAGCAGTTAGACCTCTAAAATAAGAATACAAACTCTGGTGACTTGGGCTTTTCTATGTAATTTTATTTTATTTGTGTGATTTTTTTTTTATGTTGCCAAATGAACTCCTCAAGCTGGATTTTTTTAATGTGTAAAATAACTTTAAAATGAAAGCCTGTGTTTACTGCAAGCCTCCATTTTTAGAAGTTATTTTATTCTTTCATAAAACATGGCTGATACTTTGCTTGTTTCATTACTTTTGGTAATGTGAAAATTTTAATTAAGCATGGTATTGCAGCAATCAAGGGGAGCACTAAAAAAACCACAGACAGATAGAAGCTAGTAAGGTTTTATGTCACTTAATTTGTAGCAAAGTCCAACAACTCACTTTGCCAAGCAGTGAAAATGTGGCTTGCTTTTACTTGAAAACACTCTACTAATTGGAAGTAAGAGGAATGATCAATAACGAATACTGTTGACTTCTGTGCACCACAGTATCTACACACAGAGCACTTTAAAATGCAGCTCAATTTTTTGCAAGCTTTTTGTAATAATAAAAAAGTATAGTATGTGAAAACATTAATGGACCTGGATTGGCTGGTGAAGGAGAAATTTCTGAGCTCAGAATTCAGTTTTTGTTATATGACCCCATTTTGGCCTTAGCTTAAATAGTGAAAGCAGTAAATAATAGGGTGTAATCAGATAGCAAGAACAATAGTGAGTGCTGAGTTGCTAATCCTAGAGGAACAAAACTGAAGTAGATCTGAAGAGATTACATAAACTCCGCTTTTGTCAGACAAACGTTAGTGATTCTGCCACTGAAGAAGATAATATCAGATAATACAAGGCCATTCTGAAGTTCCTCCTTTTGAAGATGTAGTTATTTATGAAGAAAGAAAGAAAAGAAAGGTACTTGATAGAATTTTGCAGGTTCTTTCCTCTGCACTGGGCTTTCACTTAGTGCACTTGCCTTTTCTGCAGAATTTATGTTTTAATATTTTCAACTTCCTTCCAGTATGTAGTTCTTGGCACAACAGCAATGCTTCCTTTTTTCCTATAATCTATTTTTGCATAATTGTGATGAAATTATTTTTCATCCCTGCAGCAACAACAGCTGTTTTGTGATCATTCAAGCCCATGCATCTTTGAAGAATATAACCATAGCTGAGAAATTTTCTTTGGTGATATTCAGAGCAGAGATGATGTTTTTCCCATGGTATTTAGGTTAGTGTGCATATGTTTATCTCATTGTAATAAGTTAGGAATAGCCATCAGATCATTAATCTGAACAGGTTCTTTATATTTTTTAAATTTTGGACATTTCTGACTAACAAGTAAATAAGGTGTGATCAGCAGTTCAAAGGATTAGGGAACAAGAACCTTTCTCAAAAATGTTAATGTCTTTTTTAGTCAAAAACAAAGAACAGTTCCCTTGACATAATTTCCCACATCTTGCTTTTCTTCTGAGGAGAGGCAGTTTTGTAAAGCTGCATGGCTATATTTTCATTATTTGGGCAGCAAACATAAAGATGGAAGAAGTGTTAATATTGTTGTGTCATATTTGCACTGAGTTTTTAGGGATCTGATAAGGTGTTTCTTGATACTGGAAACAATAAAAAATTAGAGTAAATGAGGAGGGGTATAAGAAAGAGTAAAAATATGTGAAAACAAAGTGTCAAATAAGGACTTTGTAAGTTAGAGAAAATTCTGTTAAATTAAGATAGAGACTAACACATTATAAGGAAGATGAATGGTTGAAAAAATTAATTACCAGGAAAAAATTGTAAACAAGTAACATAGATTCATAAATATCCATAGGTAGTTTTCACTGATAGTAAATATAAATGTAAAAATTGTAATAAACCAAAATGGAAGTAATTTTACTTTGGCTAAAATTTCTGATGTGGTTAGAACAGTGACAGCTTCTTACATTAGAGCACAAGTTTTACAGTGATAGTGCTACAAAACTTCTAATTTCTTTTTAAGAAAATACGTCTGTTTGTAAGTTCAAGGCTTCTGCATAAGGGTTTACTTCAAGGAAAAATGAAACTTCCTGAGATTCATAAAACCAGAATTTTTCAAGCATCTCTTTCTTGCAAATCAAAGAAATCAAGTGCGCTGTAGATATGAAATAACAGATTTAAGTAGCACAATATGTTGTATATCTACAAACCAAATCTCTGATAGACGCTATTACAAAAGACCCAAAGTGAAAAAAGAATGTGGAAGGTTATTATCTGCAGCCAAAGTCCCACCATTAAGAAACTGAAGAATAGTGCTAAATAGGCCAAACTTTGTCCCCATAAAGAAGCTTAAACATTTTAGGGAAGCTGGAAATCATGTAAAGAGAAGATAAAGTCTTGATTTGAAAAACTCACATATGACTCATCTGATATTATTCCAAAAAGACAGTATTTGGAAATCAAAGAGAATAGATTCTTAGAACTAGAAATAACATCTGGAAAAATTACAAAATCATGCACAGAAAAATTGGTGGATAATAAATTAATCATTGACAGGTTTCTATAAAGATTTCCAGGGGGTTTAGGAATTAAGCACATTCAAAAATCAGCAACAATTTCATTACGAGCTTCCTTGGTTACCCTACCAGTGTCTGCATAAATATCATATGTGTCTATTTCAGAATCAATGTATTTAAATTCTCTTCCAGGCTGTCCCAAGAGGTAGGTTTTCAAATGTTCATATCTGAGTTCTTTGTTCTATGTTCATTTCAATACCATATATTTTGTCTTTCCCTCATTATACTTTCCTTCTCGAAGTTTACTCTTAGTCCACTTCTAAAAGAGTTATGCCTGCTGAATTTTCTTTCAGAAGTATACAGAAATTGAACTAAGATGAAGATATCTCTTCTAATGGCATAAAAACGCATAGCTCATCTCATAAATGTGCTTTTATTCAGACATATATTCATATGTATTTTTCAATAAAAATATTTTGGTTTTTATCCTGTTTTGTTTTATCCTATAGATTCAATGGCACATCACTTTCTGAACTGTTTTTGCATATAAGGACTGCTATTTGATCTCATTACAACACTCAGTGTTTGGGGGGCATTACTGCTTTCCAGTGCTGCATTTTTTCAGACCACCGGTACAATTGTCATCAGTATGATGACAATCTGTCATGGAGACAACTCCCATAGGGCACACACAGCACTGTTACCAGCCAGTGATGATGTTGCATTTCATCTCAGCCAGGCTTCTTGTTGCCCCTAGGACAGTGCAGCTGCACAATTGCAATTCTTCAATTACTGCAATGTGTCAATTCTTCTAGGCCATATTACTGAATATTTTTTGACTAATGTTGTGGATACCACCTCTGTAAAGACTAAGAATTACACCGTGCCTTCCCTTGCAATTTGATGCTAACTGGAATGCTTGGTGATCAGGAGCAGACTCTGCCACAGCTACTAACATGAGAAACTTGTGCAAACATAAATGGAAGTTTCCTATCACTTTTACTTACCATTTGAAGTCAGAATCTGAATATTCAGAGGTTATTTATTAGCTTATGTATAAATTGCTTTTCTCAAGGAAACCAATCCTTCCAATGCTCAGACTAAACGGATTTAAAAATGAAAGTTATGTGTATAGACATCAAGATTTAATGCAGTTCTGATTCTGAATCAAATCAGATTGGTACTTCTGGGTACTTGTGCAAGCTTAAAAAAAAGCTTTAAAATGTATTAGATAATTAATTTCAGAGGAAAGAAATATTGATTTGTTTCATATTATATTCAAGACGGCGTAAGAAGTACAAAAGTCTGTCTCCTTTATTGTTGAAAACAATAATCTTAATCATTCCATCACTTTCAGATTTCAAGGCTGGATCTCACTGTGTTGTAAATTACTTACAAATACTAGCTCAAGCAGAAAGAGTGCTAGTCAGAATTACATACTGACATTTTCTACGTGTTCTGATGTTATCAACAGGTAAACCATGACAAAGGGTCTGTGCAAGCCAGTAAAGAAGTAAATACAACTTCTAAGGCTGTGCACTTGAGACGTGAAATGTTAGGACCATATATCATGTGGTAGACAGCAAATAGCTAGGTCATGAATTAAAAGTAATGAAGATGTAGAAGTGTAGTCACATGTACAGCCAGCTTTCTAGATATGAGGTAATTTCAAGTAATAGTATTGAAAAGCTACTATCCATAGAATTATCCTTTTTTTTTTTTTGTTTAACACTTTTCATATGTTCTCTCCACAAATTTGGGATGCTAATGTCCATTAACTAAAATATTTCCTGTTGTGAGGTAACTGAACTCCCAAGAGAGATCCAAAGTATTTGGCAAAAGTTTTATTGAGGGGGTTTTTTTTGGGATTTTTTCGAACTGACTGTTCCAAAGACAATAGCCAAAATGTCTACCTACAATTATGAAGAAATAAATGGAGAAGAAAACTCTGTAAGAGAAGCCTTAGCTAGAAATTGCCCATGTCATGACAGGCATTGGTGTTAGGTGTTTTTCAGTGTATAAGCTTCATGTTACATACTTTCATATTTAGCATATTTGTATAAATACTTGTGTCTATGTAGTGTTTTCACTGACTTTACCAGGCTACTCAAGTCAAGCGTGGTTATCTGTTTATACAATAAGGTACCTCATTTTTCTAGTGTTCGTTGTGAAGTTGTAAAATTCATGACCTATCATATATTTAATTCTGAAATAAAAGGCAAAATCAGGACTGATTTGTTAGCTCCAGGATCACTTCTCAGCAAGGTATATGGGTTAATGTGACCATGGTACATTAGGAGATAGAACAGCATAGCAAAAGCAGATCTGTCTAGTGAAAAAATTGATAGTGGACTGCGTGTTTGCACTGTGCATGTTTGGTGAGAATGGGAGAAAGGTGTGGGCTCTACATCCAGGACTGAATGTTCATAGGTGATTGAAAAACATTAAGTGGGCTCCCGGGGCACATTTTTCAATTTATTTTCACCTGGAATTAATCCAGTTTGTGTAGTCTGCAACTACTCTGTGATATAAATAAAGGCACGAGAAGTGGTAACATTTAGGAGTTTTACTAGAATAGCACGTTCCTGGTGCAAATTTACAGCACTAATGTATACATACTCTGTTTCAGCTTTAGAGTATGACTACGTCCACAAACAAAATGGAACTGGGAAGGGAAGGGGGTGAGGGGAAACATTGAAAGGCGTTATCTACCATGAGGATATGAAGTATCCCAATTAATTTCTCCGAAAGAAATGCACAGAAACATGAGGCGATTGATGTCTGGTGCAGAACTGTGAATAAATAGTGTCCGTCTTCACAGTGTGTCTGTCTTCATTTCTTCTAAATGGATAATGAAAGCTGTAGATGGCCAAGTCTAGAAACACTTTGCCCTAGTGTCTATAAATTAAACACAACTTCCAAACATTCATCCCATGAGAACAGAAATGTTTCAAAAAATTTGCATGAATTATTATCTTCACATCATGAAAATGAATAGAAAGTTTTCAGAAAATATGGTTAATTATTGCTGAATCTTTTTCTTCATGGTTATTGTTTCTGCAATACCTCTTTCTTTGCTTGCTGCAATATTGCATTTCTTCCAGCACTTAATAAAAAGAGAGTCTTATATAGTTTTATTTTAGCCAAGAGAAATTATTCACTTTGTTCTTAATGAGAATCTGGGCTCTATGAGGGTTCTCTTGTCTATTGCATGAACAGTGATCTTTCACTTTCAGTGTGCTTTAGTATGTTTAACTACTCCATGTACTTTATTCAATCAGCTTCAAAAATTCAACCAGATTTTGTCTCATTACACTTACTATGATGATAGAATATAGCAAGAAAATAAACGAACAAAGCACAAAAATACAGCCACAGTCCTTGAATCTCCTATAATACCAAATTGAAAGATCAGGTTTCACGCTGCTTTTTACCATCTTTGCTTCATAGTACCTGGTATCTCATTTGGCTGTTTGTGCCACTTTCATGTGTTCATGATGTACACTTTCAAATGTAACTATCCTCATGATATATGCTAAAGTTCTCAAGTAAATGGATATGTGATTTGTTGGTGGGCAAGTAAAATTTATCTTCTTCTTCAAGTAAACGTACAAAAAGATTTAAAACCAATCATCATTCTAAATATTTCTGTCCAAAACAACCATCCTAATGAATTAAAATTTAAAGGAGCAGTCATGCAAGTTTTATTTCAATGCATTTGATTTTTTTCTGCACTGAAATGATTAATTCACTTCCAGTTATATTCTGCCTAGTGAAGATATATTCAAAAAACAACCTGTGTTCAAAGAACTGTTGGCATGGTAATTTATTCTCATTTAAAATCCAAATTATAGCTCATTAGGGATCTCATATTCTGGGGGGAATGCCCATCATTGGTTTTGTTAATGATTCTCTAATACTATAATTCTGTATGAGTACATGCATTAATTTACATGTAAAACTACCAGTATGATTAAACTAGATTTGCTGTAATGTCACAACCTCTAGAACTAAATTTAGATGAAGACAGAAAGAATTCTGTCTTCAATATGTAAAAAAATTAAAATCTTGAGTGACTTTAGCTTGAACTGAGCGGTTTTTACTCAAAATCTGGAGGACAAAACCTAATTCATCTATTACTGTGGAAACTTTCTATGGTAATATACTACATAATATATAAAATATTGCAAAACATATTATTCATCTATTAATTTTAATTATTATTTTACCTAGGTGATTGGATTGTTTTTTAATCTTTTTTTTAAAAAACCTTTTTGTAGCAGTTACTGAAAACTGCCATGACTGATTGTATTTTTAAGACCATTTTGTGACCTGGAATTCAAGCTGGTAACCCAAGAAGTGTAACTCATTTCATCTTAAGACATTTGAGATGTAAAAGTCAGGGTATTTTTTGCATAAATGACAATCCTTTACAAGTGTTGGTGTTGTATCAAAGTGCTAATGAAAAAAAATACGTAGACACCTATAAAAAAACCAGGAGATATGATTCTTGTGACATTTTGTTAAAAGAACAAGGATGCAGAATTAAACATTTCACCATTACCCCACTCTTTTGACACTTTCTCACTCTTGTAAAGGGATGTGATAAAATCGTAGTAATTCTGATTTGTTTTATTTGATGCCCAGCTTGACAATTTCCATTTAGAGCTTTAACCTAGAAGCAAGTCATGAAACAACTAGGGGTTTGCTCATCTACTGTTTTATACTTTGCTTTTATATTAGGCAAAGGTGAAAGATGCACCATTTTGTCTTAAGGTCTGTCTAATCATCTGACTTACAAGTGAAGGCATAGTGGTTGTTGAGATTCATAATAGAAAAATGTATGTTATTATTAAATTAAGTCTAATGGGCAGTTCCCAAAACAACCTAATTAACACACTGATATAAAAATGTAATATTAGTTTTAAAAGTTTTGCATGAATCTGTCCATAATGCAGTTTTTAAAAATGCAGTTCCTGTGTAACCTTCTGTTGGGTGGCTGCCCCCCTTCAGACGTGCTGCGAGTGTTTCTTTTGGCACAGGACTTAAGGGCAGTGGAAAATTAGCTGTATTCTAACATGACTTAGCTGATTTAGTTGGGTATCTCTATACAAGGCTCAGATGTGCAAAAAGCATATTTTAAAGTAATGAGCTATGCAGTGATCTGCAAGATGAGAACTACTTATTCCTTCCTGTTCTCCAGTAACATTTTGACCTGATCCTGTAATTACCAATATAGATAAGAGATACATGGAAACCACCAACAATTAGAGGTAATACTTCAAACAGGAAAGGTGAAGCAGTGTCCAGTCGCTGTGAAGTGTTTTGAGGGAAATTAAAATAAAGCACAGCTTTGTAACTGTGAGGGTAAGTTACCATAAGAACTTTATACATACTTAATCCTCTGAATCAGATGAGAAATATTTCTAAACCTTTACATTTTTAACTAAAAATTGCTGTGCTAGCCTGAGGAATATGCTACGTGAAATCTCTAGTTTTTTTGGGGGGATTTTTAATTCTTCAAGTCTCATTTCTACAGCTTAACTTTGTGTGGCTAATGAGTATATCTAGTATTTTATCAATAGGTTGTAGATATTCCAAAAGGACAAGACTTCAAATTCTATATCACTTATTCAGGTATTCTTTTTAGAAACAAGAACACTGTGAGCATGCTTAACGACAAAATGTATTCGGTAATACAATGCATGCCGGTCTCTATACGTGTAGTCAAAAGACAGCTTTAAGTTTTTGCACACTCTAAAGTTCTTTCAGTCAAAACTGTATGCAAAATCTAATGTTGCATGGTTACATGAGGATTTGCAGGGATCATTTAGTGTGATCCTAGGTTCACTGGAATTCATGGTTAAAATTAAAATGACAGACACTGGAACATAAAATCCGACCTGCAAAGGATCATTGCTAGCTGCTTTTCTTTTGCAACTGTATCATTTGAATTTGTCCTACATGATACAAGAATAATAACGACTGGATATACCGCAGTGAATTCTTATCCAAAACCCCTCAACTTTGGGTTCTTTGTTAAAATGGTTTAAACACAGTTAAGTCTGCTTGCTTTCAGAGCAAGTGATATGGGAAAATTGTCCAGACATTTTCAAAGTTGGGAATCTCTGAACCTATCTACTTATTTTTGATCCTTTTGAAAGACAACTCTTTTGAACTTGTTCTTTTTCCCCTGGATGATAATCATGTACCTGGCACACACAGCCTCTGACATACACGCTCACAGCTGTTTTAAAACACTAAAACGTTTAGCTATGTTTCCTTTTATACATAAAGAGGTATAATTTGTGCAAATGCAATTTAATAAGCAGACTAATTATAATTTACACATTTAGAAATACACTAAATTTTGTTTCTGTTTCAATTAAGTAATTGCTTAATTATTCTATAAACAGAATTAGCTAACATAGAGGGAACCAAAAATGCAAACAGGAATTAAATCATTTACTAAAAGGTTCAGCAAAGTGAAAGGCGCTGCATGGCCTCTTTTACTATTTCCAGCAACGTTCTTTTTAATGCCCTGATTCATCAAAGCATTTCTGTGCCTGAGCAATTTTCAGGCCCCAAGGGCACTGCCAGCTCTGCCCAGCCATGTCCAGCTGCTGGGCTTCCTCACCCCGCCCACAGCCCAGGACCCCATGTCAGAGCCCCGGGGCTGGTAGCCCCTACCTCAGTGCCCCCCATCACCAGGGCTGGTCTCCAGCTCCCCACAGACCTGCCCTGCTCAGGCACGGGCCCACATCTGAGCCAAGTCTCAGCCTGTCCAGGGCTGCCCCCGTCCCCCCCAGCTGCCCTGCTCCTGGCTGGGGCAGTGGGACAGTCCCTGGCTGCCACACCCTTCCTGGATATGCTCAAGGGAGCCCCTCTCGGGCCAGCACCCAGCCCCAGGTCACTGCCAGCCCCTGAGCTGCCCTGTAGCCTTCTCCATGGGTTGGTGGCCATCATCCAGCACTCCATGGGCAAAGTCACCTGGCATGTCCCTAGCGAAATTCAAGAGAGGACCCAGACGTAGCAATGTAACTTAACAGAAAACAACCTGCAGCATGATGGAAAAGGGTGTCAAGTAGGTGAAAGGCAGGCTAGCAAGGGTCATGGTTTGAGTGTCTGGAGTCTTGTAAAAACACTACTACAATCTCTCATAAAATTGGAGAGCTGTATTATGGTGTTGAAATTTGGGAAAGACAACTCCTTTAAGGATGTATGTGAACCTTCTCTGCCACGGTTTCTGAACTGGCACCAGCCTGCCTCCCACCAGCTCAGAAAATATGTAGAAAGACCATATGTCTGACTGCATAATATGCCCACATGCCTCACCTGAGCATTCAGCATGGTTTTGCCCTCTTAAGCTCTGGAAAATGTTGATTCTGCCAGAACTTTGAGGTCGATGAAGTTGGATCTCTGCCTTTACATGAGTTCCCAAAAAAGACTAAGATAATTTTAAAGTAAATAAAAAAAGGAAAAAATCCTCATAACTATATATACATCAAATACATTGTTCAAGACTTAAAATGTGTTTTCACTTTCCCAATTACATGAAGATTTACCTTTTCATAGGCTGCTCCCACATATGTTTTAGTAGATTTTTTCTATTTGCTCAAATAAATATGAAATGTTTTCTTACACGGAATAAATCAGGAGTAGCAGACTAGCAGTGGTATCTGTAGGTGCTTTTGTTGAAACCAGTGGTAGAAAAAAAATCTATTTAATTCAGGGGACTAAATAATTTGGTATAATATGTTTTCTAAACACTCTTAGAGTATTCTGCTTCTGAAACAGAATTTTGTCTTCTTTATTTTTTTTAACAAAATTGTTGCTAAAAAACACTGGGCAAGCTTGAATATTGATAATGGAAGCCCTATTGGATAAGTTTTATACAGTTCAAGTATTCCTAAAAGAAAACTTGGTAATCAAAGATATCCTCAGCTTGGACTCCAGTTCATATTTTCAAGCTTAAAAACTAAGATTATTTAGATAGCAGTCTAGGTGATGAAATTGGATTTTTGACTGAGACATTATTCAGGGAAAGTGTACACTCCTAGGACAATATGTACTGCAGAAGTTCTGTTAAATATTTTGACCTTAGAATAGCATGATCCAATTATTTCAAGACAGAAATGAAATACAGAAATTGTGTACAAATAATATGAACTCTTGCTGCCACAGGCAAATTTGAATCTTCCTTTAAGGTCAGTTGAAGGGGTACTAAGTTGGAGCAGGGAGAGATTTTATTCTGTGCACTGGTTTTGTGTTGGGATTTTGGTTTACTTTTGCCTCCCGAATAATGGTCATACTTTGCAGTAATGTAAATCTTCTGCATCTGTAAATCACTTGGTATATTAACTAAAGTCAGGAGTTATAACCCCACGAGAAAATAAAATTGTGAATTTACATAATTTATAAATTTTTTTTAAGCTATGTAAGCTTTTAATAAAGTGGATTTTCAGAGTTTTCACATTCCTCTGGAAACACAGACTCAAGCTACCAAAAAAAAAAAATCGTACTCTGGTCTCTCAAGTGTATAATATCCTTCCTACTTCTTTCCTTTGAAATACTCCTTCAAAAATCCTAGAAACTAGTAATATTTAAGAGCTTTGTTTCAATCTTTCTGTTGCCCTTGCATGTTTTAATGTGTGTTTTGATGTGTGTTTTTAATAATATCTTTCAGATCCTTCACTCCCAAGAATTTATTCTTGTAACTGAGACATGGATACTGCTTTTTAAACCTGTAATTTAAATGTTTTTCACATATTGTTTGTAATGTTGTCGTCTTGAATATAGAAATATTAAATAATTTTAATTAATATAATTAATAATTAAATATTAAATAGTAGAGAATATAGCCAAAAAAAAACAATTAAAGAGAAAGGTGGATGTGAAAACAAAACAAACAAAAAACCAACAAAGAATGGATAGACTCCAAATAGGAATCTCAGCAGTTAAGTATAGAATGAGAAATGGTGCATTACAATATTTTTAAGTAGCCCTGTTGAAATAAATTGGATTATTTGCCTCAGTAAAGCAAACACAATTTGGTTCTTTTACATATAAAATGCTTTGGTCCAATTTGGAAGGAAAATCTGACATAGATGAAACAGGAGGAGGTGACTACTGCTGACTTTTTTCCGCACCTGTTCTGCATTTTATATGGATGAACTGCAAAATACGTCAGCCTGTACTTACAGGGAAATGGGACTATCTGTTAAAGAAGTGTCTCTAAAGCTGCCCAATTTTTTAAAAATTAATTAAAATTTCTTCATGTTTCTGATTATTAGGCAACAAATATAAGTAGTATAAATAAATACATTTTATTTTTCAAAGATTAGTTTATACATACAACTTTTACTAACTTAGGAGCTGATTGAACAACACACTTGAATATATGTTTAATTGCTTTGACAGATTGAAGACTTTGATACAAACAAGTTATCATAAGAAAATTGAGTCACCAGATCAAGGTCCTGATTGCTTACCAATTCAGATTGAAGGCAAAATTAAATATAGGAGAATAAGAATTTCTGCCCAATAAGAGGAATGGGTTCATTTTTTTCAGTTTTGTTGGATATTGTGCACTTCCAGAAGAAAGTGGTACTGGATGGCACAGTCATTTTACAGCTTTTATCCTGAATCCGTAAGTTTTTCACATCCATTCTGTGCACTTTTTACCCCGTATTACACAGCTACAGGTATCCTCAGAAATGGCACTTTGAAACAGGAGCTAGATTCACATCCCAGATGGGCATTTTCTGGAAGCTCTCAATTTTGGGAATTCACATATTTCAAAGGAGTTTCAAACTTTCTGTTTGCCAGGTCATCAGAAAAAAAGGTTTTCCTTCCATTGATAAAAAAATAAGGATTAATCAAGACAAGAGAAATAATTGTTCAGATTACATTTTTTTTCTTTCCCCAATGTTTCTAAACCAGAAAAAAAAGTTTTCTGCTTAGTTTCTCTTCAGTGACAGAATGATGGTTCTTGGAATCTCTTGACAGACTTCTAAAAAAATTTTGTATTAAGTCAAATGAAATGTAAATCTGGGAAAATAATGAATAAAGGAATTTCCCTTTCACTTCTAGCATTATTTTACAGAACTTTTCCACTGTTCTGCTGCTGGACCTTCTTTGTCAGCCTCAACTTTCTGTCCTATTGAACTGCCAATAAAATCAATTTGTCTCAGACTAAAGTTTATTTGATATCGTCAGTCCTCCTAAACTTAATTAATCAGTTCAAGGGGCACAAGAGTGCTAACATGCTACTCCATTCAGGTTAAATACCAATTATTATTTTAATATATCACACTATCAAAACATTATGTAACATAACTAGCTAAAATCTGTAAAAATGAAAATGCTTTGGTACATTCATATGTTCTTAAATGTAATATAAATGTAAATGGTAATTTCGGGTATTTCTTATACTGTTCTATGCTGTTGATCTTCCACAGCTATTGTAAGGAACTTTTATGTGTAGTAATCCTTGCTCTGAAATATAGCTGCTTTTTTTTAGCTGTTTGAAAGAAATTGATTTTAAAAAAATCTAAATCACGTAAGACCAAATTTCAAGAATACAGTGCAAGATTGATCTGTGTGATTTCTCTTCTTTCTAATTTTGAATAATTGAGTAGATCTCAGTGGTTAAATTTGGTTGTATTCAAACTGTAATGGTTTAGCTTTGCATAACACATAATTTTGCATAACTTTGTCTGAACTCTGTCAGAGCCACTATACCTATATTTTGCTGTAATACCAAGGTTTCTGTTAGGTAATAGAAATATATGGCTGCAGGGGTTCTGAAAAGAACAAAATAAAAATCAAGCTTCTTTTTAATGTGTATTATTAATTGTGGAATATTAAAATAAGGCACTATAGTGATGTCATACTAATGTCAGCTCAGAATCTAACGTGCAGAAAAGCATATATAAATCTTATGGACTGCTTCTCACTAAGCAATAATGGAAGGAACAAAAAACCTAAAGAAAAGATATTGTCTATGTGGAGTTACAGGTCGAACTTAAATTAAGACATCTGGATTTAACAAGCAAACAAAAGAAGATCCGAAGTATGAAAGCAAAAACTCTGTCTTAAGGAAAATTTTAGTAATACTATTTCAGACTATTTAATTTCACGGCTGTGGAGAATGTAACTGATCTCCCATCTTCAGTGTCTATTTTGTAGGAATACTATCCTGCATTTGTATCTTACCACAGCATTTATAGCATTTATGCTTGTTTATGATGTATCACACAAAATGTAAAACCAGTTTCTCAGACAAACATCTGTATCATAAACTTTCATTCAAATCTGTATCATAAACTTTCAATTCAAAAACTTTCCAAACTTTTCACAGTTTTTACAGGTAGACTGTTATTAGGGACTATTGTAGCAACAATGGAGAGGCTTTTGGGAGATCAAAAAACACTTGCAGCAAGAGCAAAAAACTTTTGACCTGCAAATTAAAACAAATATGTCTATGGGAAGAAGTCTAATGCTTTATGTGTTGAACTGAACTTCAAGAGATCTGTTCTCAGGAGTTTGCAGAAATGATGGATTCTTATTGTATTAGTCTATATTTTCTCCCCCTAAATGAGAATGATTTTGTCTGTTTTGTATCAGTAGATATATTTTCTAGTGCATGTCAGGTGCTCTGATTGTGCTCTGGGGAACAGGAAAGAAAGATCTATAAATAAGCAGTTAAATGTAATTTGTTAGACTATACAAGCTGTTCATCAGAAATGGGGATTTAAAAAACACCAATTTCTTTTTATGCTTTAAATATTTTTTTGTTAACTGAGACAGGAGAGTAATTGAATAACGGGGGTGTAAACATAATTAAGTTGACACAAATTAGACATCTAATGTGTTATTATTTGAAAACGGTGCTGGAGCTGAATCTGTTTCAGGTTCAGCAAAATGAAGATATCTGATTATATTGATGCATATCAGTAATGGAATTAGGAAATGTTTTTCATTGAAATCTACATGTAGCTATGGCATACGCAGGAAAAATTTCAACCAATAACTCATATGCTATTCTGGATCATGATCTTAGGTATGAGGAAGAAGATACTTGGTTTGTTTTGCTTGTCGAACATCCTGATTTCTAGTTATATATTCCTTAAATCATGTTCTACAAGTTAGCGGTAGTTAAAAAATATATTATTCCAGAAAATGTATGTCTCTAGTAATTCTGAATTTGAATGTCCTTGCAATGATTTTAAACTTCCAAGTCAGCTTTGAAGATACAGGCAATAATTTTGTTCACTGTTCATAATTTTGAATGCTGTGGTATCTATATGCATAGATAATTTACCGATGCATGTAAATAGCAAAAATATATTTTAGCTTTTGTTAACACATCCATAAGAGATAAACCTTATTTCTCAACAGTGCTGATGTAATTTTCAAATGAAAGAACTAAGAGAGGTTATGCAATTTAACTAGATTCATAATAGGAGATTTTTTTGTTTTTTCTTTTTACCAGACGCAAATAAAAAATGCCAAAATGTTTGCAGCTCATACATCCAGGACAGCTCTTTTAGTAGATCCCTCAAATTTTTAACAAAATAAGCACAGAGACTCCCTCTTTCCATGCTCCTTTCCATGTGATGATTCACAGTCTTGAAAACAGGGAATGTAAAATGAAAATTCTCTATTAGATTGCCATTCTGATATAAAATATAATGTTATTTCAAAGTAAAGCAAAAAAAATCCCTCTCTTCTTTAACAAACTGAGCCTGTCCTCAATGTCTGGTCAGGAAAAGTCAAGTCTTCGTAACCTCTGGACAGTCACTATCACTTACTCTATAAACCTTGTGATGGGTGTCACGGAAATGCAATCCACTATTACCATGCCATATGGGTTTTGGAGTTTAGACTAAAAATAAACATAAGAAAGGGCTAATTATAATCACAGATACTTCCTTGAGGTCCACCACACAGGCAAAACTTGGATGATAGCCTTTCTTTCAGAGAGGGCCCTTTGTACACTTGTAATTTTTTTTTCCCGTGCTGTATCTTTTATAAGTAAGATAAAGGGCAATTAGTGAAATGACCATGATAGAGGATACTCAGAATCCTTCAAAAGCAAGACTGTATTTAGAAAGAAAATAGTTATAAAAATTGAATTTTTCCACTTTTGTGTAATCTTTAATTTAGGTAATAGGTAGTTTAGGAAAAGAGTTCATCTGAATGAGAAATCAAAACTCACATCAGTTATTGTGAAATAAATCTTGGCCTCCAGCCGTTCTACAGTTGCTTTAGTTTGTATAATACAGGCCAGGGAGGAAAAAAAAGATGTGGGGGAGGGCGGGGGGGATAATCTATATAGATATTGTATAGCATTCTTTATTATCTTAAAGTTTGATGAAGTTTTATGGAGTCTGAGAGAAAAGAATATGTTCTCTCTGAGACTCTTGTATAGAGATTAATAGAAAACTATCAGAGAAACTATCAGTCATCATCATAATAGAACTGTAATGGAATACTAAGTTGGCAGGGACCTCAAGCATCACTTGGTCCAAAATTCCTTGACAAAAGCACAGCCTAGACAAGATTACCCAGCACATTGTCCAGCTGCATCATGAAAGTGTCCAGTGTTGGGGAATATGCCGCTTCTGTGGGGAGATTATTCCAATGGCTGATTGTTCTCATTGTGAAAAATTTTTGTGTCCAGCTGGAAACTCGCCAGGAGTAGCTGGTAGCCACTACCCCCTGTCTTTTCTATGTGAGTCCTGGTAAAAATGAGGTCTCCATCTGCTTTGTAGCCACCCTTTAAATACTGGAACATGGTGGCAATGTCTTCCCTAAGCTCCAGGCTGAACAAACACAATTCTCTCAGTCTTTCCTCATATGGCAGGCTGCCCAGTCCTTTGATCATCTTTGTGGCCCTTTAGGGACCACTTGGAATTGTTGAGAGAAAAAGATAGTCTTGCAGAACAAAAATGTCTGGGGTTTGCTGCATGGCAGTTTGAATAAAGTAAAACGTAACTGAAGTGATGATATGAAAAAGCAAATTAATTTTTGTATTCCAGTGATAGTCATTTTCATTTTCCCCATTCCATTGATAAATTGGTAAATTTTAAATGTCATTTGTGCTTCTGTTGTGGAATTGTAATGTCATTTTAGATGTAGTCTTGGATACAAGAGGTGTGATAACATTTATTTGAACTCATTTCATTGGAACAATTATTTTTTTCATTGTGAGATAGACTATGAGAAAAGCTGTAATGCATTATAGTATTTATTAACTCCTAAGAAAATTTATTTTAGGCTGAGAGAGTCCTCTGATGTTTCAGAGTAAATAATATACATATGTAAGGAGTTCACATGAAAAGTAAAGAAGAAATCTGCAGGCTTAGGTGGTAGATGCGATATCTCTAAGAATGAGGATTCCATTTTTCTTAATTCTGATGATTCAAAACTTAAATTTTCTTTGTCTCAATAATTGCCTATGGGAAACAAGAATTTTAAAGTATACCGTCTATATGCCTCAGTTCAATTTGAAACATACACTGTCACTGCAAATAGCTTACTTTGAAATGATTATTCACTTACATGCTTTAGATGGGAGTATTTTGGCTAACTTCATCCCAAATAAGTAGTAATTGTTTTCCATTCTAATAAAGACTCGTAAAAATCAGGTGCCATTTTGCTCAGCATGAAAATATGGAAGATTCAGATTCTGGCCCAAAAAAGCTTCACTTCAAAGTACATAAGGCACAGATAATACAGCAAAGATGAGTTCATAGAATAAGTATCTTTAGTTAAAAGCTTTGGAGTTCAGAGCAAGTAATAAAGAGATCAGCTAAAAACGGGAAACAAAGAAAATAAGGAGTAAAACTTCCCAGATCCCCATAGACGGTGTTTAAACTATTATCCATTAGTCCATGACAGAAATTATAAGAATGAAAAATTAGCCTGCGTTCAGTCAGTCTGTATGAGCATTTCCTAGTGCCACAGAGCAAAAATTCTTGTTTCCATTAAGTATTTTCTCTTTGCCATGGCACATCTCAGAAAATTAATTAAAGTACTGGAAGAAATGCAAAAAAAAAATGCATTAACTTTAAAGACAAAAATAAAAATAAACAAGCCAATAGAATCAGGTCTCATGTTTATTACCATTGCCCTTTGAGGTTGTTGTTCTTCTAGATGCAAAAATGCAGTCATGCACGGCTGCTTGAGAGACTGGTGGAAAGGTTGAATGCTAGAGGTATTGCAGGCAATGCAAGAGGAAAACAGCTAAGGCAAGCAAGGCTGAGTGACATAGGAAAAGACACAACATGAAGACTGGTGCAGGGAAAAGTTTAGACTTGAAAACCACCTCCAGGAGAAGAGCAGCTGAGTGGCAGTGAAGCAGAACTAGAAAAGTAGCCATTTAATGCTTAGTGGTTCTAATAAAAAATACTTTGGTGATTGGAAAAGTACAAATATGACATACAAAAAAAAGAAATTTGGGCTTTCATTTGATACTGAAACTCCATTTTCTTTCTTTCCTATCCTTAGAAGTCTGCTTCTATAAGTAGGAAACAAGATGTCTTAGAGAAGATACAGAAAGGAAGTGTCTGGTACAATGATGCTGCCATGTATGTGACCAGTTCCAAAGGAAGTTCATTAAGAGGTGGAAGATTAAAAGAAAAGTCTTCTTGTTACCCACTGTTAGGATGAACTGCTTATGTGATGTTATTTAAATAGTAGAACATCCACAGTTGCTTAAAATGACCAGGAAAGGAGACATGGGAAATATACAACTGCTTAAGAAATAAATTTTTATGAGAAATTCAGATGCCTTACAAGTATCCAGCTTTTTAGGAAATTGTGTCGAGATTCTTGTCTAAAACTAGAGATCTAAAGAGACAAATGATACAGTCATGCTGTTAGGTTATTCCAGAACGAAATAATGTGCTAATATAAAGAACCATTTACCTGATATTTATGCCTGCCTTTTGCTCATCACTGGAGTTCCCTTTAAGAATCAATTCTGCTTTGGACCATTAGAATTTTACTAAATCCAAATGCATTTTTTCAGGTTAATTTAGTAACACAGAAAGAATGTCAAATGCAAACTCTGCCTTTAGATCCACTCAGTGTGTTGCTGGCCATCCTAACCTTATGTACTCATTTGAGTTTTAGTTTGCCCAACTGCTAGTAGGAACTCAACTCACTATTGTGCATAATCCATGGAACAGGTAGATGTGCTCTTTGTGTTTCATGCACTGATATCTCTTTGGACCCTATAGATTGCTGGTGATCTCTCCCTTTTATCTTTCCTGATATTCTGCAGCTCAAGAGACAATTTTATGTCTATGCCTTAGTTCTCTAGGGATTTCTTCAATGGCTATTTCTTGGCATGCTGTTTGAAGGCAGAGAGCGCCTTTAGCCATGGTTTCATTTGGGTACTGGAATGCTACTACAGAAAGTTTTGTGTGTTTTTTTGGCTTGACAGTACCATCAGCACAGAAAAGCCTGTTAAACCCACAGAAATATAAAAAGTACTGCAGCAACCAATGTTCAGGAAAAGACACAAATTAAATATATGTCAAGAAACCCAGTAACAGAAAAAATAGTGCTTAAAAGTAATGGAAAAGGCACTATTATGGCTTTCCTCAGGGGCAGAAATCAAGCCAACATGTGGTTTGGCGTAAAAAAGCATTCAAGTTATACAATGGAACATTTTTTTTCATAAGATAATACATAGAAACAGCATAGGAAAACATTTTGGTAAGGCATAAACAGATACGGAGCATTCACAGGCAACACTGAGGAAATGTTTTTATTTTTTGCAAATACATAATTCATAATAAAACCAATGTTGGACTCTTTCATATTTATGGAAACAACTGAAAAATAAATACAGCAGTGCACACACATTGTCTGGCATAGCATAATGAGTTTACTGTATATACTGTGGAAGTTAATGACATGGGTGTGGAAAAGCCTGCAGTACTTTTTGGGTTGTTTGGCTATAAATCCAGCCATAGCATCTATTTTGAAGAAATGTCTTCTTCAGAGCAAGTAACATATTGCATAGATTTCAACCATGATAAGCCTGACATTCAAAAATAGCTGCAATAGCTGCCAGAAAACATTTATTTTAATTATAAATCCTATTTGTTAAAGAATATACAAGTAGGGCATATAATGCTGGATTATTGCCCAGTGTTTTGCTTTCCAATGATGTCACATGATCTGAACTGCTTAGCTTGTAGGCTGATCCATTCTTAGGAAAAAAAAAAAAACAGGGTTATTCAATGGGCAGGGGAAATAAGGCTTCAGCCATGAAAGAAAATAAATTCTTCAGTCATGGCCTGATGATACTGATTGAGTTTTTTTGACATAAAAAAAACCCCATAAAAATTGCCTTATTTTCTTGGATGATTAGCACAGTGATAGATACAGATGATGTTTGTTCTTCTAAAGAAAAACACGTAGAATAGTGGAGGAGCCTGGTGTCCTCTGAAATGTCAGTCTTACTATAACTCGCTTTCTTAGTAAAGGGAGAGAGGAAACTTGGGACTGGATGCATAACTGCTATGACAAGGAAGAAAACATGGGAGAAAAGGAATTGGCAGAATTTTTCTTTCTTAAAAAGCTTTATGTGGCAGATAGAAGACAGACTTTTGAGTATTTGGAGTTATGGTTTCAGGTATGAATTTTTATCCACTGTTGGAAAAGCACATCAGAATTTTTTTGTCATTTTTACTAGATAAAAAGCTAATGTAATGACAACCCTTCTCCCACCCCCCCCCTCATCCC
>VZRS01008078.1:67789-115092 GCA_013398055.1 Ifrita kowaldi
CCCCCCCTTTTCTTTTTGGTATTTCTCCATCTCTGTTGCTATTTATCTGACCACATTGGAAAGGGAGTCCTGAGTCCTACTTTAGGTTTTTATAATATGTATAAAATATCTTCCTTAGTGTTGTAGGAGGCAGTACTGGCCGGAAAATAATTCTCCCAGTGTGGTAGAAGAAAGCAATCAGTGCTTGATTAAGATTTTATTACAAATCAGCTTAGTTTGCTGGCCTTGTTAAGAAAATAAGTTTTCCCCTGGAGAACTTAATTATTTTGGGTGTTATTTTGGACTATGCTGGCTTTTTGAAGCCCTTTTTATGCCATTGAAGTTAAAAGTATGACATAGTATTTAATCCTTCTTCTATTCATATATACAAGTGCTTTTCCCAAATGATTTAACAAAAGGATAGTACAGATGTAAACACAGACTCTTTGAATTATTCCACAGGGGGAGATTTCAATTGGCACATATCATATTTTCACTGTAAATCACACTGAATAGAACATATGTCTTATGTATCTACAAACCTTCCTATATCTATTTGCTTCTATTTCTGTCACAGTATAGGAAGAACCAGAGGAAGAAAAAGAGAAAAAAAAAGAATTTTTATCAAGCTTTCACCAGTCAAGAAACATTCTTTGCAAAAATTCAACCTTTGTACAAGATGTGTAGCAATATTTAATGGAAAGAATATGTTAACAATGAATTGCAGGTATTGTTTTTTGGGAAAAATGCATGAAAAGACTGTCACGGGCATTTCTTTTCTCCCTAGCTGTGGGAAAACCTGTGGGACCACATACCGCAAAAAGAAAGTCTAAAATGGAACAAACACTAGTCAAAAAATATAAAAGATTAAAGTTGCCTATTGTTTCACAGATAAATTGATTTTGTAAACACATCTCTTTTTCTTCTGACTTTAATGAAGAATAACAACTCACTTGTGGCTTAACGTTTTAGTTCTTAAAACTTGCTAAGCATTTTTAGAATTGGACTGATTTTAGAATTGGACATTCAGCCAAAATGTTATGGCGGCACATGAGAATACACTAGTTTGAGTGCAATTGTGATGGATCATTTGATAAACTGCTCAGATGTGGTGGAGGGTCTGCCATAAGTACAGAAATCACAGAAGTCTGCCTTGACTTCAGCAAGGCTTTTGACACTGTATCTCATCCTCAGAGGTAAGCTCAGTAAATGTGTGTTAGATGACTGAACAGTGAAGTGGATCAAGAACTGGCTCAGTGTCAGAACTCAGAGGGTCGTGATCAGTGGAGACGAATACAGTAGGAGGCCTGAAGTTAGTGGCATTCCCCAGGGGTCAATACTTATTGGGTCCATTCTTATTCACCTTGTTTATCAACAACCTGGCCAAACAGATAGAATGCACCCTGAGCAAGTTTGCTGATGACACAAAACTGAGGGGAGTGGCTTAAAGATGAGGGGATACGCCTTAAAGCTGTGCTGACATTCATCAGGACCTCAACAGGCTGGAGAGTTGGGTGGAGAGAAACCTAATGAGGTCCTGCACCTGGGGAGGAATAACCCCAAGAACAAATACAAGTTAGGGCTGACCTACTAGACAGCAGCTCTGTGGAGAAGGAGCTGGGAGTCTTGATGGATGAGCATGAGCCTGCAGGACCCTTGTGGCCAGGAGGGCCAATGGGATCCTGGGGTGCATCAGGAAGAGTGAGGCCAGGAAGTCAAGGGAGGTGATCCTGACCCTTTAGGTATCCTATCTGGAATACTGCGTTCAGTTCTGGTCTCCACAGTTCAAGAAACACAAGGAGTTACTGGAGAGGATCCAGTGGGGTCCACAAACATGATTTGGGGTCTGCAGTCTCTCTCATATGAGGAGAGACTGAGGGAGCTGGGCCTGTTTAGTTTGAAAATGAGAAGACTGGGAGGGGATCTTATCAATACATAAACTATCTCAAAGGCAGCTATCAGGAAGGTGGTGCCAGGCTCTTTTCAGTGGTACCCAGTGACAGGATGAGGAGCAATGGCCATAAACTAAAACACAAGAAATCAACATGAGGAAGACTTTCTTTACACTGAGGGCGGCAGAGCACTGGAACAGGCTGCCCAGGGAGGTCATGGATTCTCGCTCTCTGGAGACATTCAAAACTCAACATGGTCCTGTGAAACCCACTCTAAGTGACTCTGTCTTGGCAGGGGGGTTGGACTAGATGATCTCCAAAGGTCCCTTCCAACCCTAAGAGTTCTGTGATTCTGTGAAGTCTGGTTAGGCAGTAAGTATAGGCATATTTGGAAGAATGAATTTTCAAACTTCTTTTTAGTTTTTTTGTGATTGCCAACTACAGTTTTGCAGCAGAAGGGGCATGTAAATATTAAATAATTGCAGCACTTCTTCAAAACACAGCCTTTTACTTTATTGGCAATAACAGAAAAATAGGATTTATTTCAGATTAGTCACCTCTGGACTGTTAAAAACTATATGACACATACATGTCTTCTAATTCCTTTTCTTATTGTATGTGGATTAACTGAGAGAAGTGAATTCCTTGATTATTATTGAATTACGCTGGTAGGAGCCTTCATCTTGTCCTGGTAAATAAATTGGTTTACTACATCTTCAGGAGTTAAATTCTTTTTCCTTATAGTTATTGCTGTGGTTTACTGTGATATAATGTCAGTCAATTGCAATGTAAATTACATAATTTAAAAATATATGTACGGGATATGTATTAAAAGAAATTAAGTAGTTATGTTTTCAAGAGAATGTTTGATGGTGAATCATTATGTCCTCTTTAAAGGAACTAATATTATAATTCTGGCTGTCAGGAGTAACACAGCAATGGTATAGAAATTTTTTAGATCAAACAAAAAAAAGTAGCAATAATTGCAGGAAGATACAATTTCAAACCTGAGGCTTTTTCCTATGAACTAATAAGCAAAGCAAATAGAATATGGAATTTCCAGGTGAATTTAGACTTCAAAGAAACGCTTGATCTCAGTACGATATCATCACATTCCCCCGTCAGTCTGATTCGTTGCTGGCAGCTGGTTTTATTGGTAGAGGTTCTGTGAGTGTTTGCATGTATATGTGAGGTTTAGGGAGTTTGTGCAGGTTTTTGAAGACTCTTGAGTAGTCTGCAGTGAGTCAGGATAGGCAAAACAATTATATCTCACATTAAAGCTCTGTGTATTGGTTTCATCACAGAAAAAGTAAATTTTCTTCTTAGTACTCGATACAGTGCTACATTTTGGATTTAGTAGAGAACAATGTTGATAACACACAGATGATTTAGTTGTTGCTGAGCAGTGTTTAGCTTGACTCAAGAACTTTTCAGTTTGATATGTTCTGCCAGTGAGCAGGTGCACAAGAAGGTGGGAGGGAGCATGGCCAGGACAGCTGACCTGAACTGGCCAAAGGGATATCCCATATAAACTGGGCTGTTGGCTTGAGCTGCTGGTTGCTGCTTGGGGACAGGCTGGGCATCAGTCAGCATATGATAAGCAATGGTATTGTGCACCGCTTGTTTGTCTCAGGTGTAATTTCTGTCTCACTTTTTCATTACAATTATTACTAGTGTAAATATTATCTTTAGCACTCACTATTATTATTGTTGTTGTATTATCATTGGTGGTGGTGGTGGTGGTGGTGGTGGTGTGGTTTTAGGGTTTTTCTTGTCATTGTTAATCTGTTCTTATCTAAAGATTTACTTCTTTTTTTACTTTGATTCTCTTCCCCACTGATGTCAGGGGGAGGATGTGAAAGAAGGGCTGCATGGTACATCTTTGTTGGCTGGGTTAAACTGCAACAACCTGATAGAACCAGACAAGAAAAGTAGGAAGGTATTCTCTATCTCTAACCAGAGCTAGGAAAAGATAATGAAACTTATCAAAGTGTAATCAGTGCTGCACTTCTAGAGATTTTTTTAAAAGACAAAGGAAATAACTTAAAAATATGAGAAAAATCCCAAACTCCCACTTACAACAACAGCTGTTGTTAGATTTAGCTGCTTTGGGTGAACTGATGAATCTGTGTGGTGTCAGTGAAATATTACTTAATTATAAAACCCTAACAATGGCAAGTGAAGTAATATTTGCCCATTTCCCTACTCAGATCTAGTGCAAATGGATGAAATCCTTTAAAGGCAATACAGTAAGTGACATGCCTAAGTGAAACCTGTATTTAGCACCACTGAAATGGGACCATGCTCCAGGTACTGCAGACTGTCATTCACAGTTATTTATGAAACAACACAAATAATTTTGCACTTTTTGACTTACTGCCACACTTTTTACAAAAGTCCTGCCTTGCAAGTTCTTCTAAAAGTACATACATTTTTAAGCTCTCAATTTAAGGTAGAACTTTGCACTTTAATAGAAAATTTCTAGCTTCTCTGGTGTGACACAGCTTACATGTGGGCAGAAGTGCATTTTTTTTCTGCAGTGGAACAGTTTAGTTTAATGTTTAAGTCATTCTTGAAGCACCCGTAGGGTACTCTATTCTCAAACTGGTTTTAAGAGTATATATGAGCAGAAACTTTGCCTTTCTCAGCTTTTTGGGTAAAAAAATTAGAGCCTATGGCTTTTGCCATTCCCACGATGTTCTACCGCCCCACTTGAGCAACCCTGAACTTTGAAGGTGACAGGCATTAGCTAAAAGCAGAGTTGTTGTAAAAGCCCTTGACGACATTAAAATACCTTCCTTTCCTTGTACACAAAGAAACATGTTCTAAAATTAGAAATGGTCTCCATCTTTTTATTTCTAATGCACAAAGGTAACAACTTTAAATTTTATAGACAAACATGCACTGATGTATGCTTAATTTATATCTTTCATGACGGTGATCCCCCATGTTGAGGGTCAGTGAATATTGCATAGTAAAGTATTGATTTCTACATCGTCTTGCTGTTTCTGTTTTTTTCATTAAGTGACTTGCTATTCAGTGACAATGCTGGGAATGCGAAACACTGGTTTGTAGGAAGAGTCAGATGCTAAAAATAGCATAAGAGCCTTTCTTGTCATTTGCAACTAAAATGTTATGTTGGAAAAGAAACACCTCCAATGATTACATAGGTCTAGATGGCCTTTTTTGGACCTTTTCTATTATTGTACAGTTCTGTAATTACCCAGTGTTCTTCACTGGTTACATTTCTCATAAGACACTAAGTGTTAGTACTTCTTGTGTTTGATTTTCTTTTTTTTGTTGGTTTTTTCCCCTCAAAAGACTTTATTGTGCAGTCTTGATTCTTGAAAAGATATTTATCTTTAAATTCATATCCCATTCTTAATTCCTTTTAAAATCGGTTTTCTTCTTCTGCCATGTAGGAATGTTTTAATTTTTTCCTATCTAATATATTACATAAAAGTGTATTTTTCCTACCCAAGTCAAGTTACTTAACTGAAGGGGCTTTTTTTACTCTATTTATAACTCTATATTTGTGATTGTATTCTGCTCTTTTATATGGTGCCCTGATCATGGAATGTCAGGACACTTTAAAGAAGAAACCTTTGCAGTACTCAAAAAGGGATGGTTAAATTCTGTTCATTGTGCTGTCAGGGAATTGAGATGCCAGCACTTTGATATGCATCAATGGACATTATGCCCTGTTCTGAATGGTGCTCTAAAGCCATCCCAATGTATTAAAACCATTACCTTTAATACAGGATAATTTTGTGAGAAAAAGAGGAGGAAAAGTGTACAGGTAAAGTCTGGGCAAAATCAAAGAAATTATGTCCCTGAATATGTGTTAGGGTGAATTTTAGCTTGTCCAGTGGAAAAAACTCCTATAAACTGCAAAGCATTTCAAAGTCTTAAACAAGACTAAAATGATTTTTAACTTTTTGTTACACACAGTGCAAATCTAGCTGTTTGTTTTTGTCTGTGAAAAGCATTTTGAGACTATATATTCATTGTCTAGTGCAGTAAGACACAAATGGATGCATAATTGAAAGTTCTCATTCCTGAAATGCTAAAAAAGATTTAAAAGCATAGGTTCAAATCCTCTAATCACTATATGACTCACTATATGATTTTATCATGATATACAAACGATGTGAACACACTGCTGCAGGCATGTTTTGTTGGTATTTCTGGTATTTTATCAGAATGATGCTTATGCTTTATGTCATGTTTCTAGGTGAATTCTTTGTAGTGTATGCACCTTGAATGTAATTGCTCCAGTTTGTTTTTCTGGAGCACCATTTCTTTTTCCCTTGTCTGTTTACATCAGTTCAGATGCTGAATCCCCACAGGCAAGGAACCAGACTTCCTACATGATTATTACTTAGTGTTATATGGATTAGTTCTTTCACAAGTATTGTGCATTTTCTAAGTATGTTACTGGGAAGGTTTCCAAAAATCTGATAAACTGTGTTTAGGGAGTTATTTGGAAGATGGATATTTATTTTCAAAGGTAATGAAGACTTTAGATTTTCATGGAAACAAATTTATCTCAGTAGAAATTGAATACAGCTGATAGGGTTTTGCCAACATTTACCAAAGTGCCTCATCTTTATTTCTAACTTTGTAGATGTGTAGCAAAAGACTTTGGCAGCTTATATTCTGGCATGGCACCTGTCCTCTCTGGTTCCAGCAGCTTGCAAGATCCAATCTTTCATTAGATATAGCAATACAAAATCCTTGAAAGCGAATAGCCTACATGCTTGTGTCCTGCTGTACGAGGCAGTCAGTTTTCTCTTTGTGCTATAATCCCTGCCTACTGCTGCTCAATGCTTATACTACAAAGAAGCAGCACAGCCATTTCCATTTCAGTACTGCCCAAGCAGCCTGCTGAGTCAGAGCACACTGCTGATAATTGTTACTGCATAGAGATTTTTCTTCTGTGCCTGTTTCAGTGCCTTCTGTGAACACTCACTTCAATCTTATGTCACCACCAAGGTCACTTTTCATTTTCCAATTCATGTTCCTGTGGTTTATAGTTTCTTGGAGAGGGTCACATGCCTGCAAAATTTAACAGCTGCCTCTGCCTCAAATCTTCTCAAATGAAAGCAAAACTGTAAACTTAGCTTCTGGAGATCCATGCTTAAACAGTAGAGGAAGCCTTTTACTGAGTTTGACTCTTCCAGAGGACCCTAATATCCTTGGGAACATCAGCTCCGGGGTCCTTGGCAAAAGACATTTTCCTCTTGCCTTCTCCAGATATCATCAGTAATAATGAGACTTCCTGTCACTCTGCAGCAGTCTTTAAGTCTTCTTAGCTGTTCAAGCTCAGCCTGAAATCCTTTCTGTTGCTACTATACTTTGCTAAGTTTTAGATTATGTTCTGCAAAGTCAGAGCCTTGCAGCTCTCCATCAGCACCAGTTCATCAAGGAGCATCTTTGGCTTTTTTGGCATAATTTTTGAGAAGAGTGCTCACTTGTGCATATCTGTGTTGATTACACACGCAAGAGAGCACAGATAGAAGAAACTTGGTCATCAAACTAAAAGAGAGTGGCCAATGAGGCCACCAGAGTGCTGTGTTTTACTCTGTAGTTAACTAAAGTGATCTCTTTTGCCCTCTTACCATGGGGACAGGTTGCAGTGGGCAAGTATCAACATGTAAACATTTATGTATTACATGAAAAAAAAAAGTTAACTACTGAGCAAATGTGAATAACCAGTAGTTTCTTGTAGGGAACAATGGTGTATTTTAGCATTAAAGTCTGCAGTGGTAATGTTGAATGCACATACCTGCTTTTTAAAAATTAATGAAGTTAGCTCCTGCATACCTTACATAAAGTCGTGTTTTACTTCATCACCATGGCAGCCTGGAAAACATTTTCTTTGTTCTAGGCTGACAATTATTATTTTGAGTGGTGCAAAGCTTTCCATGAAATATTTATTTCACTTTCTCTGGGAGGGCAGGATAAGGTCTGAATTTTGGTTTCCATCACTCTTCTGAAGTTTCCAACACACTTGTCTTTTTCTGCTTTCAATCTTACTATTCCTTTTTTTTATTAAACAGCACTGTTTCTTAAAGTTAATGGGGAAGAACTGGTTTTGTAGTGACAAACACATAGACTCCAAATGTATCTCTAGTGCTTTATCTTTTAAGCAATAGTGTAAGTAATAAATGTGCAGAGTATTTATAAATAAAAAATAACAAAAATATAAATTCCTAACTGTTGATGGCCAATTTAAAAGCAGAAGATTGATATATGTTTATGCAAAAAAGCAATCACAGAATGAAAGAATGAAAAGTTCTTGTGATAAAAAAAGTATAAGGATGACAAAGAAATTCAGTTTCATGGATACAATGTTTAAAATTGTTCTCATGTACATTTAGGTTATATTCAGGGTAAGTGAGTAACTGCTTTACAGTTTAGCATAAGGAGCTATCTTAGTAGTCTTGCAAAATAAATATGTGTCTGTTTTATACATGCAGAAAAGACTTGCAATATTGAGGGAGTGCTTATCTGAGGTTTGATATCTTGACATCATCTCAAGCATCATCTCAGAAATTTAAAATAATTTAATCATAAACTTAAAATTATACTTTTCAGTGGAGATTGGAAAAAAATCTTAACTGAGTAAATGGTCCTCTATTGTTAAAACAACTGATTATAAAACTGCATTTGAGAAGTTAATCAATTAAAGTCCTAGGGAAAAAAAAGAAATCTTGTCATATCTGATGCAAACCTAGTAATAATATTGATGAAGGAATAAGTAAAATAGGATTTGTTTTAAAAATGTTTAAACAAGGAGGAATGTAAACAGGATAGTCCAATAAACAGAGAAAGGTGTTTTGCAAAAAATAAATCTAAGATGAGGATTACAAACCCTCCATCAAGTCATTGTAAATCAAGGATTAATAGACTGTTCCTCTGGTCCACGTGAAGATTCTTCCACCAAGAGAAGTCTTGAGAGGAACTCACGCATCTGTTACAATTCTGTGGTAAACCTGTTCCTGGAGTAACACATGAACCTGTAGCATGTGAGTAAAGGACTTCAAAGGGATCTCTAAAGCACTTTTTTTGTTGTTGTTGGAAAAGATTATGAAGAAAGCAACTAAACCTTCTTAATGAATTGCATCTTTATTCAGGAGTGACTGCAGGACTTATTAAGATTGAATAAGACATAAACAATTTTCAAAAGAAGTATTAATATATAATGTCACATACCTTCTTGTATATATTTATGAAATAAGCCATAATTCTCTTGGCCTTTCTTTTCTTTGTGATTTGGCAGATAAAGTTAGGCAATAAATTGTAATGTTTCTAAAGTTGGGAGTGAATGAACTGGAGTATCTCCTTAAACAGTTAACATTTAGATGACAGGACATGACATGGAATGTGACCCAATATAATTCATATTAATGGAGGACAATTCAATTAATGCTAGCAGAGGGCTAGCAGACACAAGTAAATTGCTTGAGTGGAAGCAAACATGACAACGACATCTTATATATCTCCAAACCCCTGTTTATAGTGTCATTACATGCATACTCTGAGTGCACAAAAAGAACATTCTTAGTGAAGAGATGAAACTGACCTCATATTTGTAACACTGAACAATTGGCAACAGACATACTGTCAAATGTGTCTGATCAGTCTTTGGAAATATTTCATGTTCAACAGGTGAAGGTGAACCAGTGTATGTCTTCATACTGAGTGATGGTAATAAATGGTTTTACCTGCAGATTGGTTCACAAGATAGATTCTGGCTCAGCAGTTGCTCATCAGTGTCTTCTACTTCAAGCAGAGAGTGTCTGGGACTAGGAACTTAAGCAAAGGCTTCAGCACCCTTGAATTGTACTCAATAGTCCAGTGGTGAGATATTTCCTCATTGACATTACAGTTACGGGCATATTCATTGCCATTTCTGCTGCTTGCTCTGTTACCTAGGGTTACCTAGATAGTTTTCCCTGATGTCCTGCCCACTCCTTTTGGTGTGTGACACAGAATGGGCATAATCTTGTGCAAATAAGGAGCATCAAAAATATTTTTACATGGACTACGGTCTATAATCATTCTGAGGTAAAACTTTACTGGCAATTTGAGGCACTTTTAAGTAAAAGAGGAAGCAAATTTCACAGAACTCTGGAATTAAGTATGGATAGATAGTTGATTTCACTGCTATTTTAACAAGCACTCTGGTAACTAAAGCTGCTACTGAAGAACTACAGGGAACCCAAACTCTATTTTTATTTCCCTGTCTGAGCAGACTTCAGTATATACTGTCTAGACTCCTGGGGACAGACTTGAAGGAAGTGCCTGATCTTTTTTTTCTGTTAAAGCTGTTGCAACTTTCATGAATATTTTGATTTTAAGTCAAAAGAAGAAAAGGAAAGTCATCCTGTAATATGATGATTAAGCACCCGCTTTCTCCAGATTTTCAAACTTATCTTGGTATAATTCTGCACTCTCAAGAGACAAGAGAAAGGGAATGAAATTAGATGCACTAAACTCCAGCAACAAGGTTTTGCTTTCAACTGCCATAAAGTCTTCTTTGATAGTTAATCTCCTTCTTTGTCAGATAGTAAGAATTAACTTAAATTGCACAAGTGATTTTTGGTACACTGTGGCAAAAATTTCTCTCCAGCAATGATTCAAAAACTAGTTGCTAAAAAGCCATTGATTAGGCATAAGAAAGTTAAAATATTTATAAGCAGGTAATTTCATTTCCCAAATTATTAATTTGTGGTAGGAGGGAAGAATCTGGATATAACTTCTAACTTTTCTCTTGGTTTAGAGAATTATATATGTTAAAAATTAATATACATGCATAGGTGTATATATATATATAAAGTATAAAGACATATATGTGTGTGTATAAATGTATTGGTAAATCTTTGTGGAGTTCCTGGTGAGGCAGTGTCAGGTCATTAGCACACTCAGTATTAGTGATTCATCCAGAGCTTTAGTCACTGCACATTTTCTGAGCAGACGTGTAATCAACTGCCTGCTAATTGTCTGTTAACTCATCACTACTTAAACCTCTGTCTGCAAAAGTATTTTCATGTTTCTGGATTAGGAAGAAAATTTTCAGAAGAACTAACAAATATCACAGATGTTACTAGTTTCCGGTTCATTTCTTACCTTCATAAATATAAAATTATATTAAAAAAAGAAAAACTTGAAGTAGCAAAATTTTTAACAAATTCCAATTTTCCAAGCAGTTCAGTTTACATCTTATATTAAGCAATACACTCTTCAATGCAGTGTTTGAAGATGCTTGAACATTACAGAGATCAATGAAAAAACAAAGATTTTAGAAAAACTCCACAATTTTACTTTAACTGACTTGCAGATTTATGTTTTATATGACTTAACCTGTTGGGGTTTTTTTGAAAAAGTGTACTTAAGACAAGTGAAAGCATTTAACTTTGGAAAGCAAAAAAGAAAAGTATACAGTCTAAGCAATATCACAAAGCCCTATTTTTGCATACACATTTTTCTACGTTCTCTTCAGAAATATTACACATACAATCTAACTCATGTTTTTCTAGTCGCTTCACTTCTGAAATTATATATGTATTTTGTTCTCAGATGTTGCATTCTTTCTCCTGAAGGGTATTTAAAAAAGAACATCTCCCTTTTTTTTTTTTTTTTTAGATAGAGCACCTGGGCTTAAAAAAAAGAAATTGCTAGATGGCTTGTTCTCAGAGAGACCTGAGCTGACCAAGCGTTGCTCCTTGGTGGATCTTTCAGCAGTTGTTGAAAAACCATTTCTTCTTCCTCATCTCTGCCAGCTGACTTCCATTCCCTTCTAGTAATGGCTTTCCAGTCCTGTCTACCAGTGACTCGGTAGCTTTTGGTCATTTACAATTACTGGTCTTTTTTTTCAAAGATAGAGTTTCATGACTAGTCAAAACCATTCTAAAACCCTGATGCTTTCATGAGAGGCAGCCCGTCTATTGCAGCAGCTCTGGTGCTGTTACTGCAACGGTGAATCTTACAGGCTTGTTGGTCTAAGGACTCTACCTAACTCTACCAGAAAGAAAGAAACCAGCAACAGTTTTCAGGTGGATCACTAGAACAACCCAAACCTTCATGTAACTTACACTTGCATTTATCTGCAAATCTCTTTTATGATTCAAAGTATTCTCAGAACCTAATTGTCAATGAAACTGCACTTTAAAAAGTGGAATATAAACAGGAAATAAGTACATCTCTTAAGTAAAAATTCATTTTGGAAGTTAGCTCTTCTGTATATTCAGTTACATTTGGGATACCTGAAAGAGTAATGAATAACTTAAAATGTGTTGCTCTAACAAGGAAAATACTAAATTTAAAACTAAATTCTTTTATAAATCTTTTACATCTACTCTGTAGAGTTAAGTCTTTAGGAATATAGAATTATATTTAGAATTGGTCTTCAGGTTTTTACCTCAACTTACACCTCAGGAACATATTTTAAAATGCATCTGAGAGCTTTTGGGGAAACATTTTGTTTTCTGGAAAAAAATATTAGTCCCACATGACCAACTGCCTTCAAACAGGGCTGATTTTGACATACTGAAAAAAATGCAGACATAGAGTAATTTGCAAATAAATAACTTTTCTCTAGTCTTATATTTGAAAAAAACATTTTTCTATAAAACTGTTGAGAACGTGAGTGCAATTTTTGAATTGCATTCTTCAGGAAGCATCATTTTCATTTGTTTTCATGTTTACCAAAATGAAATGGTATTGTACTTAAATTCATCTAATCACAGCTTTTAAGTCTGATCTCATCTGGTAAGGAATTCCACATGTTCTCAAAGGAAATATTTTCTAAGTGCAGGCACATTAGGAAAGCATTTTCATTATGTGTCTGAGATCACTCATTCTCCCAGTATAGTATAATCAATCTGATTTACTCAAATCTATGGTTAGCAAATGTCACCGTCATTACACAAGAAATATGTAGAAATATGGTGACTACATTTCTGTTTTAGGCCTAGACAGTGTTTTAAAAAATTCAGTATCTCATTTTCCTTCTCCTTAATATCTCTTCCTAAGTAAGTATCTGATAAGTCAAAATAAGATTTCATCTTGCTCTGTAGAATTATAGAATGGTATGGGCTGGGAGGCCTTTTAAAGCTCACCTGGTTCCAACTGCCCCTAGGGACACCTTCCACTAGACCAGGTTGCTCAAAGCACCACCCAACCTGGCCTTGAGCACTTCCAGGGGTGGTGTGGCAACAGTTTCTCTGGGCAACCTCTTCCAGTGTCTCACCACCACCACCACAGTGAAGAATTTCTTTCTAATATCTAATCTAAACCTACTTTCTTTCAGGTTAAAGCCATTAAATCCTATCACTACATGCCCTTGGGAAAAAGCACCCTTCAGCTCTCTTGTAGGTCCCCTTTAGGTACTGGAAGGCTGCTGTGAGGTCTCCTGAAGCCTTCTCTTCTCCATAGTGAACAGCCTTTCCTCACAGGAGAGGTACTTCATCTCTCTGAACATTTTTTGGCCCTTCTCTGGACTCTCTCCAACATATCCACATCTTTCTTGTTCTGGGGACCCCAGAAGTGGATGCAGCACTCCAGGTAGGGTCTCACAAGAACAGAGTAGAAGGAAAGAACCCCTTCTCTCACCATGCTGGCCACGCTGCTTTTGATGCAGTGCACAGCAAAGCTGGCTGCAAGTGCACATTGCCAACTGATGTCCAGCTTTTTGTCCACCAGAACCCCAAAGTCCTTCTCTTCAGGTCTGCTCTCAATACATTCTCTGTCCAGTCTGTATTCCTGCTTGACCTGGCCCAGGTGCAAAACCTTTCATTTGGCCTTGCTGAACCTCATGAGGATCACCCAGGCCCACCTCTCAAGCCTGTCACGGTGCCTCTGGATGGCATTCTCTTCCCTCCAGCATGTTGACTGCACTGCACAACTTGGTGTATACATCAAATTGAGGGATATTAAGAATAATACAGGAGTTAGAGAAGTCTTCATGTTCAAAAGCTCATTAATGCCTGCTCAAAACTGTGAATCCGCCTTGTGAGCCCTGCATAGGTGTGCATGTTACTATTCGTCATAGATAATGCACTTCTTGGCTCTATTCTGTGGGTCTGTTTGCAGGGACAGTTTCTGTCCAGAAACTGTGAGAAAAGATAATATTTGTCTGGTTTTGGTGTTTGGGGGTTTTTTTACGGAATGCATTTAAGATCCCACTATGGGACTCCACCCAATCAAAGAGTTTCAATTGCTGCTGGGAGCTAATTTGGATCTAGCCTAAAGTCTTCGTGACTATGGTTTATGGCTCCTGAAGAGTTAATGAGAGAATACCAGAACTATTCTTGTCTCTTATTTAGATAACAACTTGACACCTTTACAAATTCATGAGCTGAAATTGCTGTGCACACATGCACAATATCTTATTTTTCATTCAGCACTGTTTCCATTTTCTAGTGCCCTGTCTGACTTTGCTCACAGGTTGGAAAGTAGTGTGATGCATCATTTATGCTGCCTTCCACCTTTATTGACTGATGGCCTCCTTTTCTGTCAATCATTCCATTGAATTTTGTCAAAAAGAATGTGAAAAATTTTGTTTCTGATGCAACTGAAGTGCATTCACCTGTAAACAAATGCTTGAGACAGAAATCAGAACAAATGGTTACCTAAGGTCATTTCAGATATTGCAAAGACATAATGGAAGTCAAATGCTGGTATCCAATTGACAAAGTGACAAATATAGTTTCCTTGTTTGATTGGAAAAGAAAAACACATTGTCAATAATTATTAAGAAGGTATTTTTTTTCTTTTGAAAGTAGTTCAGTTTGACAGCATGTGATCCACAGCCCCATGCAAAAGATGCTCGTGTAAGGTTCTTACATGTCCTCACCAGAGTACTACCTGATTGCTCATCTCTTGCTCAAATCCAAAAGTGCTATATTCGAACACCAACTAGCCCATAATAGATACATGTCAGAGAGCAGCAACTTCACCAGGATTCACTAGGGAGGCAGGACCAGAAACAGGACTGGAGATGGCATACTCACAACAAAAATCAGGTCAAAACTGGGAGCCCAGAGCCAAGTTTAAATGGAGATCCTGGACCCATGGGAAAAAGGTATGAACGAAGTTTCCCATGCAAGGCTGGTCAGGGCTTCTGAGAAAGACAATTTGTACATTGAGAACTAATAAAATTTGAACCATATTATTGAGTGTTTTGTGTGTTTTATAACATTCAAATTACCAAAACTTTAAAATCACTACATTTAGTATCACTGCATGATAGGAATCATTAAATGCTAGAAATGGGCATGTCAGTATTTGGTATGGTTTTGTAGAAGTTGATTATAGGCAATATCAAAATATTAAAGCAAACAGAATGAGGTATTAACGCATAACCTCAAATAATTTTATCCCCAATTCTTAATAAGTAAAGAACTTTCATGTGAACTGGCCCAACCCTGTGTCCTCCCCATTTACAGCCTCTTACAGTGAAGTTGATCTTTGTTGAACTCACAAATTTTGAAAGAACATATATAGAGGATCCAAAGGCTTTGAAGTTTTCATGAGGAAAAGGATCCACCAGTAGGTTTGGAAAGCACATAAAATCTCTTGTACTGTATGTGAAATTAATTCACAAAATATTCCAGCTCCACATATTGCATTAAAGTGTGAATCATTTCAGTTATATGAGGAAAAAAGTGCAACTTTGTTCATACCCGAACAGCACGCTACCTTTAAAAAAAAAAAAAAAAGGATGTGGGGGGGAAGTGTTAAAATCAAATCCGTCTGAATTTATTGGAAGCACACACATTTAAATACACAAGACCAGAGAATACTTGGAAGCAGATTCAGGGGTTATGGATTGAGAGGAAGGAAAGGCTGCTCGAAGAAAAATCTTCAGTAAAAGGGGTCAGATATGCAGGAGAAAAAGAATCCTAAATGCTTTGAAGAATTCAGCATTGGATATTTCTTTATTTTAAATTATCATAGAAACTCTTTCTTAATATTTCCTCATTCTTTACTGCTATTTTTTCATTTCTCCACAAAGAATCTGTGATTTGACAGATGATTTAACGAAACTGAAATTTCTACCAATTTGTAGTCCAGTGTGGATTTGTATTCAATGTTTCAGAAAAGCTTCGTAATTAGCTGACTTCAGAAATGGTCATGTATTCGTCAAAAATATGTATATGACATTCATAATGCAGTCATATACCTTGGAAGGGTCAGATGCAACCTGAACATCTTTTAACTCAGCTAAACAAAAGGCTCTCCTGAGGATGAGAGGTGGGGGAAGCCCGTAGCAGACTAAATTTCCTTTCTCACTCTTCCCTGAAGATAATGAAAAGCAGGTACAGGAACATTGTCAAGATGTTGATGTGATTTTTGGTGAGTTGTAGAAGAATATATTATAGACAATCCACTATTTCAGCTTAATGTAAGATTTATTGTGAAAAAGTGACAGACTGGAGTAAGAGGATCATATAGACTCTTGAAATGCAAAACTACCTAGGTTTATATCTCCTCAGCAAGGGTTCCTAGTGGTACATGAGGAAACTGGTGATTTTCTCAGGTTGCCGTAGGCCTCCTTTATTCCTTTGTCCCTGCTGAGAGGACTGGTTTTATACTATATTCATGTGTATTTTCACAATTAATCACCATCTTTCTCTGCTTTTCAAGGGCAATCACACTACCATAGATGGTGCTCCTTTAGGCAGCCCTTCTCATTTCCCTGTAGACATGCTGGGATCTCATCTTGAAATGGCATCTGCCATCAGCTACACCAAGATGCCAACAAAAAAGAGGGGGAGATCATAAGGAGGTGACATTTTAAAAAGACACAAAATTCAAACCTCAAATAATTCCTAGTACTTGAGACTGACTTTAGATCTCCTATCTAAGAGCAGATGAACATACAGAAGAAAAACGATCATTTTGCAGCTGAAACACTCATGAATGTACTGCTTAAGGGCTGTTTCAGAAAACAAAGGAGCAACACAAACAACTGAGTGATGTCTGCATGTCAGACAAAGAAATGTGAAGAAGAAGAGGTGACCACAGCAAGACATCAAAACCATCTGTTCCTTTTGTTCTGAGTAAAGACTTCTGGATGAGCAAGCACACCTGAGATCTTTAACAGTAACAGAGGCTGTGTGTTAACAAATGGCAAAGGTGGACTTTGCTTACAGCTGACTGGTGACAAAGGCATGCTACCTCAATATTCAGGATGCATCCAGACAAATAAAATGTGTATTATTAGGCAAGAACTGAAACTGCCCAGGCTTAAAAGCTTATCACTGTTGCTGACTATAACATTTTTTTCCTTTTGCTGGCTGATAATTATTGTGTCTATTTCTCTTCCACAGACTACTTTTCACTTGTTTTCACTGTAATGCTGAAGTTCTTTTACCAAGCAAGAATAGTAATGAGAAGGGCATAACCACTATTTCAGTATTTCACATGGAAAGTTGTGCTGCTTTAGTTTGAGAGAAAATGGATATTATCTTTATTTTTTTACTATACTTACCCATAGAATGTAGATATACTTCCCACGGCAGAGAGCTGTGATTATATCACTATCCTTAAATTTACCTTCAAATCACTTCGTTTTCATTGATCTAAAAATTGCTTTTCCTCTTAATGCCTCATTCCCAATCTGTAAAATGAGAAGCGTACTATTTTACAATGCAGGTCTTCATGTCAAACACTCAACTAAAAAGGCAATATAGGTGATATAATCATCTTGTAGGGAAAATCGTCCTGTGACAGGGAAAAAAGATATAAATATGTGTAGTTTGGAGACATCGTTCTCTGTGCGCAGCATATGAGAAAAAAAATCTTCTTCCTGGAAATTTTCAGCATTCTAGTCAGCATTTAAATCCTGATGATATGCAATGTAATTTTTTCTCTTTGTTTGATGTAACTTGTTACAGTAAATAATGTGGACCTTTTCTTTAATTAATATTCATTGAAACTATTTATGATTTACAAAAAGAATGGAAAAGCATCTATAATAAACTAAATTCTTAATAGCTACAATCCTAATTTATATAGTAAGCTTTATATGAGTTTCCCACAGTTCTTCACAAACAAATCATACAGAACTACAGGAAGGAAAAGCAATCCATCTCAAAGAAAGCCATTTGGAAAAGACTTGTTGTCACTGTGCTTGTAAAAATATTCCAAAAATGAACAAAATGAGTATTTGCAGGAAGCAAGTGATACATCTAGGGTGCCAGTAGAGAAATGTTGTTTCAAATATTTTCTTTATTCAGTGGCTGAAGTAATAAATCACAGAGTGCACGAATTGAGATAAAAATAAATAATAAACATTACTGAAAACAAAATAGGAGTGAAATAAAACAGGAAGCTATTGCAAGCAGCATTTGGCATTGCGTGAAAATAACAGGGTCCCTTTTGTTTTCTTATCAGCTCTGAAAAGCGTGTTGTCTGGCTTCATGTAACTGCAGCTTCATTTTTTGGCAGTAGATGAATATGCTTTTGTTTTAAACCTCAGTATCTTTAACACTGAATAGAAGTACAGGTATGTGAGGCAGAGAAGATACAGTTTAGACACTGTGTTTCATGAAACATGGTAAACTGACTATTCCATCTACGTTCAAATTGAAATTTAAATTATCTATTTTCCATTATATTGGAGGCTTTTAATTTGAATTTGACCAAAATATATCTACATTAACAAAAGTTTAAAAGTTCATTACATATTAAAAAAATGATCAAGATTTCTGGGAATACATATGGGTGAACTCTACAGTGCCTGTGCTGGTGTAGAGGTCAATAACTTAGTTTTGGTTTATTCTGTGGAGATTTTGTATTGAAAAATAGTTATAGTTAAGATGAAACTGTGAAAAACATGTCTAAAAAGAGGGGAACATTAAAGATTAGTTGTTTTTTTAAGCTAATTGTTAAATCAGACTTGCATACTTACATTAGGCATCAATTTCTCATCCTTTCAGAAAGAAATAGAGGTGGTGTTCTCCAGCATGAAGGTGGAGGGGAGGGACCTTTTTACTGTGTTAAGTATCATAGGACTGTATATGTTCTCAGGGCAAGTTGCAGATGTGTATACTGTAGGTAGGTTGCAACTCTAACGTTAAAAATAACCCAAAACTGTTTTGAGGTTAGAGCAGGTGATCAGAATTATCTCAGAGTTTGGAGAGATTCTTCAAGATCTTTCACAGGTACCTAATCATTTCTTCAAGGCAGCAAATCCAGTGCTGCTGGGAAACAGCACAGATGCACAGCGAGGATCATATTTGCACTTTGGATTGGCAGAGAGGGACTGAGACCAAAGAAGAGGCCCCAGCTGGGGGCTGGTGGCAGGGTGGGAGGCATCAGATGGGTGAAGGGTAAAGGATCCCAGTCAGGAGTCTGCCTTGCTGGAAGTTGCTCATCTGCCATCCTGTGCCAAGGAAATGCCTCTTTAAGCAGAGGCTCTGCTGGAAGCAAGAGGCAGATTGCAGTGGTGGGCAATTGCTACCAGAAAAATAGCAAGCTGGGTTTGTGACAGCAGAGAGAATTTCATGGTGACTTGCTTGCCAAGTGCACAAATGTGTCAGACCTTGTGAAATGTCTACCAACTGCTAGGAGACAACAGAGGGGATCTGTAGATGGTGTACATGGGAATAAAAATAGCAGAGAGAAAGGCAGGAGAAAAATGAAGCAGATTTTAGGGGTTTAAGAAAGTTTTAAGAGTACAAAACCAACTAAACTAGTGTTCTTTGTAATGCTCTCTGCAATTTCTGTGACACTGAAGGAGGAAGAGACGCAAACTTTTAATGCTGGGCTGAGAAGCCAGTAGTAAGGATTGAAGCATCAGAATCTTCTAGCATAATGGATGGACATGCAGAAGAGATGTACTTCCTCTGAATGACAAGTGGGTCAAGCTGCTACCATTTAATATCAAGGAAATTGAGAGTGAACTTTTAAATGAGAGAATAAGATTAAGCTGACAAGTTCAGAACAGCACAGAGGTGGTAATGACATATCTACTGTGGATGATGTTATGGAAATTTTTTTAGTCTCTGTAAAGGCTAGAACACAGAATGGAATTAGTCAGACAGAGTATGATTTAAACTGGATGCTGGGAAGAGAACCAAACCTGTACAGTAACAATTTAAAGTATAAGTTGTCAAATGAAGAAACATGAATAACAAAACAGCAGACATACCAGAAACCTGGTGGAAAGAGAACAATCTGCTAAGCATCATTCAGTGAAATAAAATTAGCAACAATGATCAAAAGAACTAGAAGACTATTTGGCAGGATCAAATTATATGCACCCAAGATTTACTTAAAATTCTCCTGGTACTTGAAGTACTTGGCAGATATAAAGGTAACTTTTAAATTGATCCCAGGTGAGATTCCAAGAAATTCAGAGTACATAAGCCTGTATCTCAACAAGGCAAATTAGTATAGCCCATAATAATGCACAAATTAATAATCACATAATCACAATACTGGTGAAGAGGAAATGCAGATTCTTGAAGGCAAATCCTGTGTCATAAATGTACTATAGATATTTGAAAGTTCAGCATGTGGGTAAGGGTATTCTTCCTGATATATCCCACCTGGAGTCCCACTACGTTTCTGCCATAATTTGTCATCCAAAGCTTTAAAGAACTTAAGCAGTTACAGCATAAGAGATGAAGTCCTTCACTTTATTTCATCATTTGGTTAAATGATGATATTGAGAGTAGGAATTAATACTTTTTGCAGTGTAATGAACAGTGCATTCCACACAGATCTCTGCTGGGATTTGTGCAGTTCAAGATATTAATAGATGACCTGGAAGTGAAAGCCATTCGTGAAGTGGCAAAGTTTACTGCTGATAACAAGTTATTCAAGGCAGTAAAAAAGAAGGCAGACCATGAAGAATTGCAGAAGGACCTGAGAAAGATGAACGAGTAGCCAGTAAAATGGCAGATGAAATTCAGTATGGATAAACGTCAATCCATGTATAGGGGAATGAGCAGGCCTACATATACAACACAATGGGCCCTTAACGGCTCGTTATCACTCAGGAACAAAATCTTGGGTTATAATAAATGGCTCTGTGAAAATGTCAGCTCAATATTGGTAGGACAGGCAAATCAAAGGTAAGAATCATTTTAAAAAGGAATAAAGAATTAAAAAAGGGAACATCATATCTCGTTGTATAATTCTCTGGAATCACCCCTTTCTCCTCCCTTTTAAATAGACCCTATGCCAACTGGAAAAGATTCAGGAAAGGAGAACAAGGATTATCAAATATATGAAACTGCACTGCCTCTTTGTATAAAATAATGAAATAAGAGAAGACTCTAAAGCTTGGGAAAAAATGATGAAGAAAAGAGATTAAGATAGACCTCTTTAAAAAAGAGTGTCTGGGAGAGGTTGGGTAAGGATTGATAGTCCATTGGGAATAAATATAAAATCATCCAAAATAAAAGGTGGGATAGATCAGTTTAGTAGGAGTCAGCTTCAAAACAATTTTAGGGAATTAGTTCTTCACTCAGTAGATGTAGGCTAGTGGAACTGCTCCAAAGAATGTTGGAAATACTAAAAAGAACATGGACTGAAGGAAAGACAGGGAAAACTCATGGAAGAGGAGTCCAAGGATACCTACTTAATGCATACATACAATTTCTGACCCCAGAACCAAAAAACATTGGAAAGTACATGAGGCAGAAATGTCACAGAGACTTTTCAATTTTTCATTCTTTCCTAGATTTCCATTTATGACGTATTTTCGTTTGGAAACAATAGAAACAAGCATTTGGTGTGGCTCAGAAGGCCTTTACTATATAGATCCATTGTTATTGATTCTTCCAATGACAGACACTGCCTACTTCATTTGTGACAAACAAACCAAACTGAGCATAGAGAACGAGGCTCATCCTCACTGTTTATGCATGCATTACAACTTCATTCTCATCCTTATGTGACCCCACAACCGTAGAAATTTTGTGTGAATTTTCCTTTCCTTTTCAAAGTTAATGGCGGTTGTTTCATGGCCTGTCCAAGTCTTGTTTTCACAGAGTGAATTAAAAAGGTGTCTGTACGTCCTCACTTACGATGCAAGTGTGCATCATAAGAGTGCTTTAAGGTGTGAAGCCTGGTGAGGAGAGTACTGGAGGAGTGTGGGAGGTGGGGACCGCCACACCTGGCGCAGTGGGGACCATTCTGCCTGTCAGAGTCAGTTCCAAGGATGCACAGTACAGCACCATTCTTATGAGTCATTTCAGACACTCGCAGGCGAGGAGTGCAGCAAGCACACGATGCAGGCAGCAACAGCCTGGCACTCGAGCACCACCCTTCTCTCAGCGCAGAGACAGATGACGTGTGGTCTAATAGAAACAGACAGTGCCTCTTCCTGAAACTGAGCCTATAATTGAATGATAAGGAATTTGGGACTGCCCCAATGAGGAATTTGATCACTCGGATAGTTTTGTTGCCTTTTTTTTTTTTTTTGTAAACAGGGTCTGTGCTATGCCTATGATAAGAAACATAGGTTTCTCCTATACCTATTGTTCCTGGCAAGCTGCTTAATACAAGATTTATACTCCCACCTTAGCAACGGCAACATTAATCTTCATAGGTATGGACTGCATGCATAGCAAGAATAATAATTATGAAAAAGCATTTCTCATCATACCTACTATCCATCTTATCTTTTAGTTCATAAGCTACCACTCACTATTCAAGACTGCGAAATCAAAATGTTCTGAAGGTCAAAATGCCTCTGGTACCTCTACTTTGTTTTGGGAACAAATCACAGTTTTCACTTATATGTTTCATGCCTCTAATACTACCTAGTTATTGGTCTTTATAATTTCAGATTGCTGTTCACAATAGGTGTGTTTGAATAGAACCACATCAAGGCTTTTTTATATTAAGAAATCAAACTACTTCTAGCTCCAGACTGTCTGGTTTTATTCTTGCACAGTTAGAAAGGATTCAGATACATGCAATTTAGACTATTTTTTTTTTTTAGTGTTTAGACAGCACTGTGTTTTTGAAAAGCAGAGAACAAATCCTTGCAAAATTTTTTGTGAGGATACATATTTCCTTCTCCTATTTATTGATACACTGGTACTTGAGTATTTAACAGTAGCCTATGGTTTCTGCTTCCCTCAGGGGTTGCACTTTTTGGAATTGGAGGTTTCTTCTTAGGCATGAAACCATTCTTGTAAATCTTGTCAAAACAGTGTTCTTCAATAGAAAGAGCACTCTTCCCTAAATTGTCACCAACCAATATTACAGGCATTTATAAAGGCCTTCTTTCTTCTGGAAAAAAAACCCAGCTAAAAAAACTACAGATTGTCTTCATAGAAGAAAAACATGGGAGCTGTAGGGATTTTTACTTTCTTTTTTATGCCTCCTTGAGGCTGGGAAAGTTCTGAAGGATGATCACTATTCTGCTCTGCTGCTAGGAATGCTGAGCTAAATCTACATCATAATGTTTTTGTGATTAGGACTCAGTGAAGATCCAAATAGCAATACAATTGAATTAGTGTATTTCACTGATTAAAGACTTTTGTCTAGAAAATAATTTTCCTCTAAAGTCATCATATTTATGTGACTAACAAAATAGCTTGATTAACACTGTAATAATGTCTACCAAAAAAAAAAAAAGATTCACTACTTATGACAAGCTAAGAGAATAATTTCTTAACATTATATGCTGAAAAAACATAATCCAGTTAATTTGTATAAAAATTGTTAATATATTTGGCCTTTTGATCTTATTCGTTAACTAAACTATGGGGGAAAAAAAAGAAGACACGACTTTTTCATATGTGTCTGATTCAGTTGATACTGTTTTTATACTAATCATCATGAAAACATTTGGCATATATCTAGAAATATAATACCATAGTGTCTTGCAATTTATGTAAATCCCTCAGTATTTTATCATTAATCATTGTGCCGTTGAAAGGCAATAATAATTTAAAAAACACAATAAAAGGTAAGGTTTTGAGTGATCAAAGGAACACAGAGAATACCTAGTTTGAGCCTAAAAAGGTCTGATCCATTCAGGGTCAACCTGAACCTACACTGCTAGGTTTCAAAGAAAGCATTTCACTTGAAGTTCTTTTTTTTCCATAAGTATAGATTTCTGGATAAGAACAGTCACACAGGCATTTTTGGGGTTCCTCCCCCCACCCCCCCAACAAATCCAAAACCCATGAAAATGCTTTTGTACACATCCAGTTTCCAGGTTTTTGCCATCTATCGTGGCAACCTACTTTTCCTCCCTCTCTGTTTTTTTTCCGGAATGACCTGAGAGGTGTCTGTCTCCACCCTGCTGCTGCACAACAGCACACTATAATGTGAAGAAAGATCATTCTCTTTCCTCTCTAGGGTAGTGACTTTTCTTCTGCCAAGAAAACTGGTGAAAGATAACACAGCAGCAGTCTGTGGAAGTTAGTTTGGGAAACCTGTTAGTGTCTCAAGTTGTACTGCAATACTTTACACATGAGTTTAAAGCACAAGGTCAAACTCACATTTCCATCATATCCAAGTCCTTCATAAATCTGTGTCCCATTGCTCAAAACCAGCAGTAATATTGCAGGATTTTTTGAGGTATCAATTTTTTAAAAGACCTAAGCATTTATTATTATGCCCCTTGAATCCTCTGAATGGGTGGGACATGGTAAGTTGAATGTTTGAAGATAAGTGTGAAAATACTCCTTTAGATAATGCGTAAGCAAAGTGAATGATGGATCAGAACCAAGTATACTTGTGGATAGCGATAGACCAGGTGCACTTCGACCAACATGTTGTTTTTAACCGCCTAAGTTAGGTTACAGAAAACCTAACTGAGGTAAAATGACGAAGTATATTGCAGAATCTTATTTCTGTTATTGCTGTTTCTTAGTTGGTAGAAATCCTAAAAGAAACAGTTATGTTCTCTGAGTCTTATAGAAACATGCTGTAATTTAATATAAACATCTAGTTCATAGTGAAATATCAAAAAAAAAAAAAATCACAAACATAACTATGTCAGATTTACAGCAGAACTTAGACAAAACCTGTGGAGCTTTAATGATATCTGCTGAACTAGTACAAGAATTAACCTAGCAATATATAAAAAAATAAAGGAGTATTTTTCTTCAGCTAACAAAAAATCTTTGAAGAGTCTTGCTACAATACTCTCAACACAGCACTTTTTTTAACTAGTTCAAAAATAAATTTCAATTAATAATTTTCTGTTTAAAAGACTGCATGTGTGAATGTCAAAACGTACACTAAAAATAAACTGGACTGTGGTAAAAGTGTGCAAACAATGTTGTGCGAACTGCTCTCCCAAAGTTTAAAGGTGTTCTGAAGGACTCTGCACAAAGCATGTGAAATGACAATGAAACCTTGATATGAAATTATGGCCTTTACTAAACTTTTTATGCTTCACTCATGCTCAGGATTCATAGGATTTACACAGAACAAAATGTCCGAATATGTCAAAGTTCATTTTGGTTATGAAGGTTTATTGCTGCCAGAAATTCATTTCTGTAATTACATGCTTCCCACTTCTCTCAGCACTGCAGCTGAGGTGCCTAGCTACCAGAAGCAGCCAAACCCCAGGGTCAGTAATTCAGATGAAAGTTGGGGAATCTATCTTTGTTATTGCTTTGATTTGAAACAAACCAAAAGCAGAATTTTTTCAACATTTTCTGTAAACTAGAAGGAATACTTCAAAGAGTTGTGGAAATTAAAACAGATTTAGCAAATAAATGCATCAAGCAATTTTTTTGTAGTCAAAACTTTAAAACAGTAGTAAATGTGAATTTCCCTGAGTAGATAGGAAGTTATCTGGGATATTGGGCTATGGAGTAACCCTCTGGGACAACAGTCCAGAGCTATAGACCTGGGGAAAAAAATTATGTCAAGGTTTGTAGCAACTGCTATATCATTTTGTCAAGAGACTCAAATTATTCCCAGCCTCACCAATCCTATGACAACAGAGTCTCCAACAGCTGTAGTACATTATTGAAGCCAATCTCTCATTTTGCTAATCTTTGTGATTGCCTAGTGAGTGTAAAGAAAGTTTGGCCTTGATCTGCATCTCACAGCAACTGAGACATGAATTAATTCTAAAGAGTACATACATTGAAAAGGTAGTGGGTTTTGTGACCTAAAACCCTATTTTATGTCAAAAAACTTCAGATGTACCCTACCACAACACGATCTAATACATTCCTTCCCATCAGTTCTAGTTTTTATTCACGTGTTTCATCTCTGAACATTGTGTGAAATAAACAGGAGAATGGACAAAATTATTTTTCTCAGTGTGAAGTTCTTCAGTTAGTTTGGGAATTCATTACAGTTGTACACAAGTACATTACTTAGCTGTATAATTACTTTAATAGTATCATTCTAGGACAAGTTAATGCAGATAATATTGCTCAATATGAACTTTTTAAGATCTGTATTTACTGCTAAGAACTATCCATAACTTTTCTCATATTAATAAATTACAGAGAAATGGTGTTAGATTTGTATTTGGATTCCTAGGTAGTTTCTCAGAGAGCATTTTTTCCTTATTTCTTTTTCAGGGGTATGAAGTGGAGAAGAAATTTAATGAATTTTTACATGATGACAAATGACCTGTCACTCATCTTAAATCATTACTATAGCCATTAACAACACAAAGTAACAATTCTGCTTCAGATTATTATTTCAATTGTATACAGGAACTTTTTTTTAATATCAGACATGATCTGAGAGCTAATAACTGCAAGAACAGTGGCTCTTGAATCTCTTACTCTTCAACATTTTGGCACAATATCATAAATCTTTTTTTTTTTATTCTCTCTAGAGAGGAATCTATTCAGTGACATGAGTTGAATGAGATTTCAAGAAGAAAAGCTACAAAAGGTATCTTGTATGCAGAGGAAGAGTTAGAGCTTGCTGTGATTCTTTACAGTAAACAGCAGGAATGTCCTGTCATTACTTCATGTCATATTATGTGGCGCCGATAAGAATGAGGAAATAAGAAATGGCAAGTCAAGGAACTGATTGCAGCAGAAGTTTGGATTCTGAAAATCTATACTTTTTCAATGTGGCATGAATTGAAGCATTTTACTGCTGCCATTTGGTTCTTTACCTCTTTTTGTCGTGGTCTTTGACTTCTTCAGGTCTTAAAACTAATATAATATCTCACATTTTGTTTCGTACAAACCTCTAGTTCATTCCTGTCCTTTGGGTCTTTCAAATTGTCTAGGTATACATTTCTCTGTCTAGTTGTCTGAGCCAAAAAGCTAGATTGACAGAAACTCTATTCAGCTGATGCCTGGCCTGAGTGGTTAAAAGTATCTCAGCATTTAAACATGAATTCCCAACCATGACTAGGAATTCTTCTCACCTGAGAAGTCTGGCACTTTTCTGGAACCACAAATGCTGTGTTTTGCATTATCTGCTTTCATTGAGTAGCTTGGTGGTTGGAATATTTGTGCAAAATAAAAATATTTAGTGATACAGAGGAACACAGGATTCCTTGGCTGCTAAAGCAGGGCTTTCACTATCAGGCTATGTGGCCATAATAATTTTTCCTCATTTTTGTTTCCCAGTCACTAGTTATGCCATCTTCAGCACAACTATTGAGAGAGAGTTGAGCCCGTATTTCAGGGTAATAGTAAGGCTGGCAATTAAACCACTGCCTCAGAAGGTGAGAAGATGATAGGAGGACACAAATGTCTACGCCAAGCTGAAAAATTGAAATAAAACTCACTGTGTTTTAACAGAAAGAACTTCCCTAGTTTCTATAGAAGAGTCTTTTTATCTAAGTAGAGTGATCAAGGCTACAGAATTGATGATAGATTGTTCCCGCAATTTGAGCCCCTATTTCCCTATGGTTGATTTGTGTCAGGGCCCTGAGTGTTCAAATAGGCCTCAGTTGCTTTGTGTCAGAGAGTGCTGGGCTCTGGTCATTGTGTCCCAACAAGAAATCAGTGTCTTATTAACACAGTTAAAAGGGTCATATCCTACTAATCAAGTAGAAGGGTTAATTTCAAATATCATGGGGTTTATCTCCTAAATTAGTTCTACCAGTCAGGAGTTCAATGGTAGAGGTATACACAGGTAGATACCTGAAGATGCAGGGAACTCCTTTTACCACACGTACATTTGGGGCTCAGGTTGCCCTTCACAAGCCCTCCTTAAAGTGAAGGGATGTTGCAGCTCTCTGCCACAGATGGGAGGTGTTACTGTTTTTTCTTCACCAAATAGATGACAAATTGATGATTGCCAGCAATTTCCATTAATTGGTGGTCATTCTAGGGAGTGGCCTGCATTTTGCAGGAAAGCATCTGTTTCATGTCAAGTAAAGCAATTTATGTCAGTCATTTGTGTCAGCCACTGTGCTCTAGAAGTGGTACAGTGACAAAGTTCGTTGATTTGTCTCAATGTCTCAGCTCTTTAACACACAGGTTAGCACTTGCCACTATGTGACAACATGCTTATACAGTGCCCTGCATCCCAAAGAAACTGAGAAAGGAGGCAGGACAGATGGCTGATGACACAGATCAAGCATTAATAGAAATAACCTGATAGATTATTCATGTCTTCATGACTGTCTTTCCTCCCTCTTTATTTGTCTGCATCTATTTGTCTAAGTCTGACACCAATAACACAAAACAGAAGTTCATTGGAAGAAACCCTTTGCGTTTTGTACTTTCAATACTGAAAAATAATTCCCTGGCCCAACCAACTGTATTGTTGCTCACTTGAACAAAAAACCATCGTGTCAAACAACTACACTGGCTTTTAGTGCCATTGTGATGAGACTCAGTGATGCGATAATGTGTTCACATGGACCACACCTCTTTCTTCTGGTTCTTCTGGTTCTTCTGGATTTTTCATAGAATCCTTTGTGTTGGAAAAGACCTTTAAGATTGTGAAGTCCAGCCTTTAACCCAGCACTGCCAAGTCCACCACTAACCATGTCCCCAAGTGTTGCATCTACACGTCTTTTAAATACCTCCAGGGATGGTGATTCCACCACTTCCCTTTCCAATGCTTGACCACCTTTTCCATGAAGAAATTGTTCCTAATATCCAAACTAAATCTCCCCTGGTTAGACAAGAGGCAATTTCATCTTGTTCTTTCACTTGAGACCTAACAAAAGAGATCAACCCCCACCATCTGGCTACAACCTCTTTTCAGGTAGTTGTAGAGGGCAAAAAGGTCCCCCCTGAGACTCCTTTTTTCCAGGCTAATCAGCCCCAGTTCCCTCAGGTGCTCCTCATCAGACTTGTGCTCCAGACCCTTCACCATCTTTGTTGCCCTTCTCGCTTCAGCACCTCAACATCTTTCTTGTAGTGAATGACTCAAAACTGAATCACAGGATTCTCAAGGTTGGAAGAGACCTTCAAGATCATCCAGTCCAACCATCTACAGCACCAGCACTCCCCCTGCTATCCCTACTAAACCATATCACCCAGCACCAGATGCCTCTAAAATACCTTCAGGGATGGTGACCTCACCACAGCCCTGGATGACCTGTATCAATGCCTGACCACCCCAACAGTGATTTTTTTTTTTTCCTAATATCTATTATGGTGTCTCGGTTTTGGAGACAAAACTTCAGGAGGAAACACTCCAGAATGAGTGTCTCCTCCAAAGGGAAAAGGGCCTCCCCTTTTCCTCCACCAATAAGACAAGTGAGTCACAGCAAGTGAAAGTGGAAAAAAACAAACTAAGCTTTAGCACCAAACAAAAAATTGTAGAACAGGGGAAAAAAATTCCTCAAAATACAACAAATTCTCGGAGAGGGAACAAACACACGGGCTCCCTGCGGAGACCCCCGAAGCCCTGAGCCGTTGGGCCCCCCAGCCGTTGAACTGACCCGCACCTGGATCCCATGGCTCCAGCCCCGCCCCCGGGTCCATCTCAAAGGCACAGCGTCCTTGGGCATTAAGCGGACGGTTAAGGAATACAGCAGCTTCATAACATCATCAGGACATATAGATCTCCCCTGCCACAACTTAAGGCCATTTCCTCTAGTCCTCTTGCTGCAAGCGTGGTAGAAGACACTGCCCCCAGCTCACTACAAGATTTGAGGTGCAGCCTCACCAGTGCCCTGGTCCTGCTGGCCACACTATTGCTGATACAGACCAGGATGCCATTGGCCTTCTTGGCCACCTGGACGCACACTGGCTCATTTCAGCTAGCTGTTGACCACCACTTCCAGGTCCTTTTCCACTGGGCAGCCTTCCAGCCACTCTTCCTTCAGCCTGTAGCATTGCACGGGGCTGGCGTGACTGAAGTGAAGGACCTGGCAGTTATAGTGTTGAACTTCACACAGCTGGACTCAGCCCATCCATCCAGCCTGTCCAGGTCATTCTGCAGAGCCTGTCTACCCTCCAAGAGATCAACACTCATGCTCAACTTGGTGCCATTTGCAAACTGACTGAGGGTGCACTCAAGCCCTTGCCCAGAAGCATGTCCTTGTACTCATCGTATATTTCAGTACACTGAAAGGGAAGGAGTAATTATGGTCTACATACACAAAACACTTCAAGGACAGAATCAATTCTGCCCCTTTCCAAAAAGTACCCACCAATTTGCAGATTAATCAGTCTGTACATCTTCTTTTCTGTCCAATGTCAAACCTGGGTGGTGCATGAGACATGATGTTAACTGAGATAGAAGAATATTGTTTTACTGGTTTGGGTTCATTTAGGGCCAATTTTCTTCACAGTATCCAGCATGGGCAATATTTTGGATTTGTGCTGGAAACAGTGTTGATAACTCAGGGCTGTTTAAGTCACTGCTGAGCAGTGCATACACAACAGCAAGGCTTTTTTTCTTCTCACACCACCCCACCAGCGAGGAGGCTAAGGGTGCACAAAGCATTGGGAGGGGATACAGCCAGAACAGATTACCCCATCTGAACAAAGGGACATTCCATACCATATGGCATCATGCTCAACGTATAAATCTGGGGGAAGAAAAAGGAAGGGGTGGTAGTGTTTGTCATCCCAAGTCATCATTACGTGTAATGAAGCCTTGGTTTCCTGGGGATGGCTGAACACCTGCCTGCCCATGGGAAGGTGTGAATGAATTCCTTGTTCTTCTTTGCACTTGTGTCCAGCTTCTGCTTTCCATATTAAACTGTCCTTGTCTCAACTCACAAGTTTTCTCACTTCTACCCTTCCAATTCTCTCCCCATCCTGCTGGGGGGAGTGAGCAAGTGACTTTGTGGTGTTTAGCTACCTAGTGAGGTTAATCATGGCAACTATTAAAAAATTTCTACTGTAATTTTTTTGTCTCAGCTGATGAGAAGCAATACTAGTCCTGAAAACAATGCCAGAACTGAATACTAACTGAATTAACCTTAACAAAACATACACTTCATCAGGAAGTGTCTAACACAAAATTAAAATCAGCTTTATTCTAAAACTAGCAATTTGTGTTTTTCAACCTGCTCTATTTAGCTACAAATCATTTGTGAAATGTATGGATTTCTGAGAAATGCAATGCCTTTCCTCACTGATGCATATTTAAAGTGAATTAGAGCAAATGTTTTGTAGCAGCCAATGTTTCAATTAGCACTTTACATTTTTAACTGGCTTGTCAATTTACCTTATTGCATTTTTCATTTGTAGTCACTGTTCAATTGATTTCCATTTATTTTGCTTTAAAAATTCCGCATTCATACAGTATGTTGATATGGTTTCTTCTCCTTGCATCCAGCCCAAAGGTATTGAGAGCAAGGCAGTCAACCTTTTCAATTTTTTTTTACATCAGAAATTTAAGGATTGTTTCAGCAATAAATTATACAGGAAATTCTGTTTGTTGCAAAATCTTTTTTAAGGGAAACATTCTGTTGCTCTGTATAAAACATACATATATAAGCATAAATTCCAGATAAACCCATACTAATACATAGTCTACCCCTGTGATAAGTAATAATGGGTTTGTAATTATTCATGTACCATGTAAGTTACTGGTAAAGCCAAGTGTTTTACTTTGAATCTACAATTATTACAATTATTGGATATTAGAATCTAAACACTACCAATAATATTATTTTTGTACCCAAAAAAAAGTGTTAGGACAGCACGTTTTACAGATGCTTTGTTAGAAATCCGTAGTGTTAGTATTTTTGTGATTCCTCTGTGTAACAAAGGATATTCATATCCACAAATTTTAAAAAGTTTACAAAAAATTGAACAAAGTAAAAGGAAATATGTCATTATAATGTTCAGTCCCAGTCACGTGATGTCATAAAGGAGCTCTTACGAGGAAGACAGGGGAAAGAGAGAGCACTGAAAATTGAAGAAAAGGTCAGCATGTTGTCAGATTTTAAAGACTTCTTTTCCTCCTGCCTGAGTTGCTTTAATCAGCAAAACATATGCCAGTATCATTATTAGGCAGCATCAGCAGGGCTTACAGATATACAGAAGCTGGAGTAAATACAGCTACTAGCTTAGGCTGGGATTTGGCATTATCAAAGAATATCTGATTTTGTCCCTTTGCTGGATCATGTAGTTAAGTATGTGACCACCCTGACCAGTGCCAGAAGGCATCTTGTTTTCTAGCTTCTTATAATGATGTGTAACCATGCATCAGCATCACCATCCAGAGGCCAAGAGAGCATCTGCCTTTTCTTAAAGGTCCTGTGGTGCATCAGTCTGCTCGCCCTCTTCCTCTCTTTGGTTCTGTTATGTACAGGGATCAGGATTCTGCAGCCAAGTTAAAGGGACTTTGTCCATGTGATCTGCAATCACCACAGTTCTTTTAGCTTCAGTTTTTTGGATCATCCCAAAGGAATTTAAGGACAGGTTTTCCATGGATGATGCATCTTCTTTCTGGACTCAAAAAGAAGCTGAATGCAATTGCATGAATGGGATATTTCAAAACCCTGTCAGGATGTCTAGTCTGTCTCCTGTATGAAAAAACTGAGTGCTGTCATAGCTTAACAGATACAGATTAATTGGTCACATCCAGTACTCTCTGCCTACCAGTGGAACTTATCTGGAGCCAAGCTATTTGATAATACATGGTCAATATTTGAAATAATTGATCAATATGTATGGGTGCAGATCACCATGACCAGTTATACCGATTATTTTATGCCTGCCCCTTCCCTCTGGTGCTGCTTTTTTTGACTATGACAGCTACAAGAATAGATACTATGAAACAGATATGTATTCTTTTCTCGAGCAGCTATCATATGGCAGCAGCTTTTGGTATTCAACAAACTTTCCTTGGATACCTCTTCTCCTTGTTTTTTTCTGGTCTTTGAAGAGGGCATTTCTTCTAGTCAGTACCATCCCTTGTACAATTAGGGGAGGGCTAGGTCCTTGGGGTTTTTACTCAACAGACTTTGCTTCAACAGCCACTTTGCATTTATTCCTAAAGCAATATCAGACTTTCATCCTGGCCTGTTGCTTGATTAAGAGATTAATTAACCTTTCTGTTTATCTCTCTACATCTCATTCTTTCACGTGTGATGCAGCACTTCTCACTCAGAGTTAAAAAGAAATTTTTGGTTTATTTCCACAGGTAGGAATTTTAAAATAGCTCTTTGTCCACGTGTCTTGGGGTGACTCCATCATGTATATCTCCTATCACGGCTTTATGCCAAACAATTAATTTTGTGCCTTTTCTGTGTCTTTAAACTGAGCTTGAGAGGGAANAGAGGATATATTGCTAGATTTTAGCCAAACCGGCACAGCACGTTTCCCACTAAAGGAAGAGTGGAAGCTCAGTCCTCTGCCTTTGGTGATCTCCAAGACAATACGCAGCTATATCCACATTATCTGTGAAACTGTAAAAGCCCCTCAAAATTCCAATGGAAAGCCAGGGAGAATCCTACTGGGGCTTTTATATTTGCCATGCCCATTATCTGGATTCTGAAAATGCCTGTTGACTGTTTACCTGTTTTCCTACCAACATTTCAGTAGGCTCAGTTCCACTTAAAGATTGTATGGCTATAATCATGGTCCATGAAAACAGGAATTCAAGATCCTCAGCTAGACTCTTTCTGGCAATGTAACTCCAAAGAATACACAAATTCAGAGAATAAAGAAATGCTTTCCCAGAGATGGTGAACCCACAAATTAGTTCTTCAGCCCAGTCTTTCTTCTCTTCTGTGGTACTTACATGTTTGATTTTTTATAGAAGGAGACAGAAGTGGCAGTCCATGTAAGCCATGCACACAGCCACAGAGCAGTAGAACACAGTGCACTTGGCTGTTTTGTCTGCAGGAAAATGTTTCTTCTCTCAAGGGTCAAGACACAGATAAAACTACTGTAGAAACGTGTAATCTGTGTGTAACACTACCTATTTGTAAGTAATGGTTCATTCTAGATTTATTGCATCTTGGAAATTATACTCTGCTATTAATCTCAGATTTCTCAAGGGCTCAGGCTTGCTTGCCATGAATGGTTTGGATATATTCATAGGGGTCTGCTTTTCGTGAACGTGGATATTTACATGCCCTGCTAAGAAACACGATGAAGAAACTAAACTCCTTTTGACATGAATCTGTGCTAGTGCTCCACAGGAGCTACAAAATAGAATGAAAGAATGTATTATGCCATTATATTCAAACACTAACACAACACTACAGCACTGGGGTGTAATGCAAAAGACGGATTGCTTAAAGGATTTCATAGACATCACTGCTAAAATGCACCATTTGACATTGCTTATTAAACTGTGTTTGAGTAAGGTGCTTTTTAGCAATATAACTGCACTCAAGATAAATTAATAATTCTGTCTCTAATTCTGATGTAACTTTCTGTTTCTAAGCATCTGTATTGCTGCCTTGCCTAGACGTACTGGTCAAGTAATGTCATAGTCTGAAAACTAGAATCTTAGTCCTAAGGCCATTCTCAACCAATGGCCCTTCCCCCATAAATTTCCCTTTTGATTTAAAAGCATACTCATGGAAACATATTTCTTTAGATGTCTTTCTTTTTAGGAATCTAAATTACTAGTATTAGTCTGGTAGAACTTAACAAGCTGATATAGCAGTCTCATAATTACCAGCTACTCTTATAAAGCAGTGAATTTTTTCTCTCTTATAGTTAATTTACTAGTGTGATATGGGAAGCCTACGTGTGGTGGACAGACACTGCAGCTGTTAGGTGTTTGCCTTGGCACTCTGTCACAGTTGCCAAGACATAACAGAGACATGAGCCGTGGCCTCTGCAGCTCCCTGCCTGGTGCCTTGGTGTAGCGGAACCATCTGCCCTGGTGGGATGTGACTGCCTGGGGCTGGCACACAAGCTCCTGTTGATGCCTGAAGAGGCCACCCAGACACAGAGACTAGACAGAATAAGGGAATAAAGGTAGGTATTTATTTGAAAGGCCTTCAAAGGTACACCCTGGGGAGCCAGAGGCTATTGCCAAGATGGACCCCAAGATGGACAACAGGTCACGAGTTCTTCCCACTTTTATAGGTTTGGTTCATTTGCATATCAGGGTTAATTCTCCAGTTAAAGCCCCGGTTTAATGATGTAACCTCCCCAAGCTTGCCCCTCCCTTCAGAGTCTTTGGTTTACACATTTTGGGCCTAGGATGGTCTGGGTGTCTTTGAAGAGCAGGCCTGGAGAGGTTTGTTATGTCTACCTAGCACAAGAGAGCAGAAATTAACAGGTTACTGGTTACACACTAAGCAGTACAGGATTTAAGAAATTTAAAAGTTAAAACCTAAGGCATCACTATCTGCTGACTGGTGGGAAGTTGCAATTGCTGTGAGAGCAGCAAAAAAAAAATTGGTGCTTGCAGTGCCTGAAATTTTCTCTGCTAGTTTTGCCATTGAATATTAGATTCATCATATATAAAATGCTGAAAAGAGGCTTCCTGTTTACCACAGTTTGCATTGTATCAGGTGTTGTACAGAAAATTCTGCTACAACGAATTGAGGCTTTGATCTGTTTTTTCTAGAAAATGAAAAATAATTTAAAAAATCCAAACCCAAGCAACTTTATAATGAAGTGCTTTGATAACATATTACATCAAAAAAGGAGTTAATCACAGTAATGCTGATTACTGCCATCCCACAACCCACTGGTTTCCTTTACATGTGTTTATACTATAAAGCTGCCATTCACTTCTCTTAAATAGAAATGTCTCAGTTTTACTCTCCTTCAGGATCTAAGTATTCTACCTCAGGGTTCCAAGGTATAGATTCTCACTCTCTTTTGAAACTGGTGTCTTATCTGGCAAGAGAAGAGCTTGATGTCATCTCCTATTTAACCAACAAATGATCAGCTAAATATGCCTGTTCATGTATATCTTCTGTGTCCAAAGCAAAATGAACCCACAACATTTCTAGCTCAAGGTAGCACAGTACTATGAATAAATCCCAAAATTAAATTACTCGTAACTTCTTCAGGCTAACCCACCTTGAATATTTTAATATTAGGCTAGACAGAGATAGAGAGAAAATGGATACATTTTAGGTCTCAGTTGTAAAAGAGGTGATTTTCAGATCTTTAAAGACAAAAGAGAGGTGCTGGAAGTGAGGACTTCAGAAATAGAGTACATACTGAGGCTCTAGTGCCTTATAAATATAGTTTGAAGTACCAGACCCTGAAAGCAGAAAAAAAAGCAAAGAACATGTATGTTGAAACAAACAAAATCTTACAACTTGCTACTTCTTGTAGCTGTGAATATGTGGCATTTTCCAAGGAATCATTATTATTTTTTTCATGGGTAAGAGAGAAATGTGCATAGTTGATCTCTTCTTTCTATATATACCACGCCGTTTCTCTCATTTTCAATTCATGTCACCAAATTTTTCTTCTTAACACCTTTTTCCATTCGAAATTTATGCACAGCTTGGTAGAACAGTTTCCTGCATAAATTTACTTTTGTAATAAGGTATACAGATCATTTATGATCTACACAGAACAATATTTCATATGGATTTTTTAACCATCCATTTTCTGATTTTTTACTTTTTCACAAGTCCCATGTCTCTCTTCTATTAAATACTGTGCTGCATTTGACCCTGCTGCTAAACTTTTCCATTTCCTTGTGACATCAACCATGATCTCAGCCTTTGCTGTACATGAACTGTATCACCTAAGCTGAGAGCCATGCTGAGAATTTGATGGAGTGGAAAGAATAAAGGACTGAACTATACGTCTGAAGCATGTTTGACCCAGTGGAAACACCAGCAATAATCACTTTTAGGTGCACTGTCCTCATGCCTCTGGCAGCTGGTGATGCTCTGTACTCTTGCTGGAACTCCTTCTGGAGTTCTTCATAACCAAGTCCTTCACCTTCCATCACCTTCAACTTTACCATCTGCATTGTCCTGAGCCTCACTTCTCCATCCAAAAAAAAATAGTGTATGAAAGCTATCTCTCAAGTCTAACTGGAATAAGGGGTCCAGGTGGTGGGGGGGTTCTGTACCTTTTTTGGTTTTACTTTTATTTTTTCATAAGAAAGATCTTGAAATTAATTTCAGAGAGATTGAATGGACATGTTTGCTACACAAAAATAGGTGAGACAAAATATGCTGTTAGCTATATCTGGATAGGATAAATACTTGATTGAACTTTCATACAATGAGGGTAGTCATGCTGGCTGATAGAGAACTTCTCCTGAGGTGATAGACATGATTTAAGTTAGATGGAGCTGTTGCAATATCTGAAAATGTTGAGTTCTTCAATTTCCATTAATATTTATGTGTCTAATAGAAAGAAAGATCAATAGCTTTTTCTCAGAAGGCATCCACTATAGAACTAAAATTAATTACTGAAAATAAAATAATTACACACAATCTTATTTGTGTTCTGGACAGCTAATTAGAAAGATCAAGATATAGGTCAACAATGTTTCTTGTTTCTGCATTTACTTTAAAGGCTCTGACTGCAGCTCGCAGATACATGTGATGTATTTTAACTACTAGTTAAAATATCTTATTCTGCATTGCATCATTTTTTTTTTATAACTTTAGCCATTTCCCCTCCCTTCCTCTCTCTTTTCTTTCTTCTCTCCTTCCTTCATTAGTTCCTCCTTTCCTCCACTCTCTCTCCCTCTTTCCCTTCCCTCATTCATTCCTTCCCTTCTCTTAATTTTTTAATATATTTTCCCATAGATATTTAATTTATACCCATTCTATGTACTGTATTTGCTTGGCCAATAAATAGTCTTTCTTTTCTTCTGTTTGTGGGGATGGGGGGAAAGAAGAAATGAGTGCCTTTCCCTGTGCCTGCTCAGTTGGAGAATATTGAAATTCAAAGGACTTTCAATTGCTTTTGCCATTGGCAGTAATCGCATTTGCAAATAAAAGCTCCCTGAAAAACAACTTGCTAGTGTTAAGTAGGCTGTACATTGACCTCCTCTATCTTTAGATCTACATATATCAATAACGAATCACAAAGAAACCCAGATGGAAGCATTTTCCCTTCAGGAAAGAGAGGAGGTAATGATTTGCCTGTAAAATTTATTTATCAGACCATCTCAGTAAATTTATCTTTCCTTCAGAGGAATTGTCAATTTTAGTCAAATAATTTGAGACATCACTGAGAGATATTCTACCTCTTTTTTTCCAGTACAATGCAAAATAATTACTTCTCATAACACAAGTGAAGGGAAGATAAAGGTGAAGCGGACAGAGACTTCTGGCCTGATACTTAAATCTGAAAATCATCATTGCTTGGGGGTTTCTTTTTAACAGAAATCAGGAGTTTTTGTGGAAGATCATTTGCAGAAAAAGCTTTAACGTAGTAATAGGAGGAGGTTTAAAATCTAGATTTAAGTAGGAGGCAATTTTTTCAACTGGTCCTGATAGCCTCCAAAACTTTGACCTGATACTTGATATAGATTGAAACTTACATAATATTGTAAACTACACGTGAAAAATCGTCACGACAAGGAGCAGGAAATTAAACTGATATTTTTAGGACTTATATAGATTTCAATATCTTACCCTTAATTGATTTGATGAAAAGAACAGTGTCCTCTTTAGTTGTGTCTGTTCTGAAAGAGAAATACCAACCTGTCTACTGTACTACTTGTGTGATTCCACCTGTTTCTTACCGTTTGCCAGCACACTCTTGAAGATATAAGGTAATGAAGAATTACTGAAGAGCAGGAAGCAATGAATGGAACAACAACAGCAGAATTGCTGGGTTATTGATACAGCTTTGCCACTTATTTTTTATAGACTTTTTTAGAAGCCACTTCAAAACTACTGCCCCAAGTTTATTTATCTACAAAATAAGGCTAATTTTTCTTTAAATAATTCCCATGGGTCTCCATGTTATTTTCAAACTGTTTTCGTTATTGATTACCTTACATAAATGATAGACGTGGCGATTTGTTTTTAATAACCTGTGGACTATGTAGTTGGTTTTCACGCTGTTGTGTGTGTATTTTTAGTTGAACTTGATTTCTTTGTGAGACATGATGTTAAAATAATAAATCTACCTAAGGAAAAACGGTAGGATTTTACAAGCTGGAAAATGATTTATCGAAATCTGAGCATTTGTTCTAATTGACTACCAAGTGTTCTTGTGGTTACTTAATATATTTTATCCCATTAAAAATTGGCATCATGGTATTCTGCAATTTTTTGCAACATAAATAAAATCATTTAATATAAAATTTTTCTGTTACAGAGACAGACAACATTTCATACACTAGCAACTAAAATGTTGCTATAAAAAGTAAATAATGAGATTCAAAGAAGCTAAGGCCAAAAAATAAAATCAGCATTTCCTAAAGCTGTGATAGAAATTTTCAATATTTTCTAAGCTACCATCCCAAATAAAAAAGACGGGTCACCAAGAGCTTGTATAGTGGCAGTTTTAAGCTTGGCATTTTGGAAAGAATTGGGTTCCAAAAGGTTTTGACTCAAAGTCAAACACAAACTTTTTCTGGATTACTGTAGCTCAAACATTGATCCTAAAATTTGAAAGGCTTGAAGGAATTGTAAAATCAAAGTATCTCATTAACCTTTGGAAGTTTATATACATTTTTCACAAGTATTTTCTCTAGTGTCAAGTGAATTTCAGTGTAATATTGTCATACGGATAAAAGCTTCATGTAAAAAAATACATTAACACTAACACACAGGAAAAACTCCCGACTCCCTGTCTGCCCACCCTGGTCATGCTGCTTCTAGTCCTTCTCACTGCCCCAGGGCTGTTCCTGTTGAGTGCGGGGATTGGCCACCATTAATCCTGACCCAGTCCATGCTTCATCAACCTCAATCTCCCAGCCCCTGGCAGGTCTCAGAGCTTCCCTGGGGTTTCCCTGGCTCAGGACCCCACCCCATACACTGCAATCCTCCACTGCACAGATGGAACGCACAAGAGATAACCACCTTGGCAAGGGGTGTTACTTCAACTGCATCCTTTTAGATTGGACATTAGGATGAATTTCTTCACAAAAAGGATGATTGGGCATTGGAATGGGCTGCCCAGGGAGGTGATGGAGTCACCATCCCTGCAAGTGTTTAAGAGAAGACTGGATGTAGCACCCAGTGCTATGGTCTAGTTGACAAAGGTGGTGTTTGAGCATAGGTTGGACTCAACCATCTCAAAGGTCCTTTCCAATCTACTTGGTTCTGTGATTCTGTGATTCTTTACTTTACATTCACTATGATTATTGTCCTGTTTTAGTTATGCTGTTATGAATCATAAATAATGCCTTTTAGCTTCATACTAATGCTTGCAATCTGTGTTTAATAAAGATAAATCCCTTTCAAAGAGTTAGGCATCTGATGCTAGGTTTTGTGCAGCCACATCGCCTGGTGATTTAAACTACAAGTAAAGAAACGCCTATTGTATAATTGTTGAATTGAATGACCTCTAAATTTACACGATAAAAATTTTTGAAGTTAAGATGATTTTGTGCTCTCAGATTTGTTTCTAATCTGTTGTTTTTTAAAGAAAAAGAGGAACATTTATTGAATCATGAATAAAAGTCAATAAGTATCCCAGGCTGTGCACAAAAATACATTTAAAAGGCAGAGAATTACTTTATCTTCTAAAAATAAGAGAAACGGTTAAAATATCCCAAAGGCAAAGGAAAAATCACCTTTTTTTTTATTTCCTCTAAGAAAACTCTTATGAGAAAACCCTGACATTATAAAAGCATTGATTTCTATTTGAGGAACTCTGGTTTTGATTTCACTTTTTTGAGAGACAGGGAAGAAAATAAATGTTCATTTATACTAATCAGAAAACATTAATATATAAGTTTTACTCTCACTGTTGTTTCAAATGGAAGTACAGCTGCACTTAAAGCAAATTCACATTTACACCCTAAGAATTCTGTATTAACAAATCCATTTGAAGGTTCCAGTACTGCAAAATTGCTACTTTGGTAGTTTTTTATAGTAGTAGTTATCTGCAGCATTATCATTAGAAGTATGACACGTGTTTATGTAAGAAACAGCTAGTTTTATTAAGTGTTGACATATAGCATGGAAAACATCTTTGTAGAATAGCTTTGGCTTTAAAAGATTAAATTCTCGTTTTAAAAGGAAGAGTCTAAAATTAATGTTTTTGGGCATGTACAACTAGGTTTGCAATGAAGGCTTCCATGGGTTTTGAAGCATGTTTCCCTGACGTGTTTATATTCAAAGACTAACAATCATTTTTTCATGATTGTTTTAACCCCAGGCACAGCTTAGAGACAGTTTAGATCTATTATAGTGTGCATAACTAAGGGATTTGTTTCTAAGCGCACATCATGGAGTATCCCACCTCTACAGGCTGTTGGTAGTGTTTCTGCTTTCCTGGCATTCTTTTTCAGTCCCAAAACATCAGGACCAAATTAACTGCCACTGACAAGATACTTTTGTGTATTTTAATAGCACTATTTGCAATAGAACCAGTGGGCCTAAAACTGCAAGAAGCATATTTTTATGTTTTGGGCATGAAAAAATCTCTAATTTTAATTGATGGTGTGCTAGAGGCAGACAAATATCTCCCTTTAATGTCTGTGAAAGTTGGGAATGCACTTTTATGTCCAGAATATATACATTAATTACCAAAACCAGAGCGAAAATCATTTTTTTTAAAAAATCTTCTTGAAGGTGTTAATTAACTTTATGTTTTTTCCTCTTGGTAAAATAGATTGTAGCTTGATTATCTGAGAATATTTACAGATATATCCGTATCATCTTTACTGATATTTCAAAGCATCTTCTCCAAAAGGTTAATTATATTCTGAGAGCTTTTTAATATTTCTGCCACTTTTGTTGTTGAACAGAATGCTACTTGAAATAGTCTCCCTAAAACTGTGGAAGTGTCACATAAAAGAAAGAACTTTGTTATTTTCAATGAAACCTAAGTTATGATGTAATCTATTGTGTAGACATTGTTCACACACTTCCAAATTTGGAGAAGAATCTGCATAACTCTTCTTAATGGAACACAAATCTACTTTTATTTACATTCATTAAGCACAGCTTTTTCTGCAGCAATATACATGTAAAGTCTGTCTTAAACTTGATAATTGCAAATCTTACCTATTTTTCTGTCAGCACAATAGTGTGTTTTCTCCACTATCAGGATATGAAACATACTCAGATAAAAGAAAGTCACCCCAGAAATATTTTCTTTCTTGTAGAAGAGGAAGCTGAAACACGAAGTTTAAGTGACAAGGATAAGAGTAGGAAGAACAAGGAAAAACAATGTACTCTAGGGGAGAAATAAAATGTACAGCTTCAAACCACTTTTTTATTTTCTGGTTTGGTCCCTGATGTGACTTAGAAGAAACCATTTAGAGTTCAATTTTTAGAATTCTTCTTTAAATTTTGATTTCCATATTGAGACAGTAAGGTTGCTCGTAGTTTTTGAAAATAAAGCATTATGAGTTTCAAAAGCAGTGCCGACTTGAAGTGTGAAGTCCTTTTTAAAACGCTCTGGTTATTTCGATGCATTAGGCTTAATGAAATTTGCTTTACTAAAAAATAATTTAAATTTATGCTTCCCTTTATCGATAAATAACCACTGAATTTGAATCAAACATTTGTAGTAATTCTTCAATGAAAGTCAAGGAAAAGACAAGGAAGGCATGTTTCTGTATAATGAGAAATGTATATCAGATCAGAAGTCAAGAATGTGAGTATAAATTTTGCATGTCTATTTGTATGTATCAGTACACAAGACTGCCTGGAGGGCATTTGCCCTAAATAGATCACTTTAAAGACAGTGAAATCATCATCAAACAGTAACTTGGAAATTACAAGGAAACTTCTGTATAAAAGAAAGACTCCGTTGGAAAAGAAGTATAAAAGTTTGTATCAAGGAATAGAGTTCTCAGAGTGGAAACAGCACTGGTCAAAACTTGGGATGACATTGCCAGAAGACCCCACATTACTCTGCCTTAGCCAGAGAGAGACAACTTACCATCGGATGCCACAACTGTCCACAAAAGCTGCACTCTGCTACTTACTTTTCTCACTCCCTTCTTCAAGTGTGCTCTTCCATGGCCACTGCCACCAAGGGTGTCATCAACTATCACATTCTCAACAAGTTCTTCCTGTCTAGGTGTCATGGAGTTATCCCTGGCACTCTTGGTTTCCTTGATTGTTTGCATTCTACCATGTATTCCCTTTAGGGACACGTTGGAAGGATCAAAACACCCCGGGAAGAATCAGAGTTATAGGTGGTCCAACACCAATGAAGAGAAGGAAAAACAAATAGAGAAATAGCTGGCTTCTCTTAAAGATGTAATGATTAGAATTCCTTTGGATTTATTTCCTGATATGAACAGTTACCTATTTTCTGCCCATCAAATCTCCAGTATTTGGAGCAGAGGTTTGGACATTGGCTTCTAAGAATGCTGTGGCAAAATATCTAAATCTTCCTTTCTTTTTTGACCAGCTTTCTTCTGAGATCCCATAGCAAAGGTCAAGGCACTCTCATAGACACCTCAACTAAGACATGTTACACTTTCATCCTTTAAGGATAAAGCCTATGATGGCTCCAAAGAGGTTGTGCAGGGAGAGCATCCTGGAAGGGATGGCTACTAAAACTGTGAACAGGTTATCTGGGCTTCTCCAGGCATAGCAAACTGTCCTGCTGAAATAGCAGTCAGTTCTGCTACTGTGAACATAATATGGGAAAAGAATAAACTGAAGCTTAGCAGAAAAGCTTTAACACAGTGAGAGACTGCTCCCAAGACAGAATAAGAACAGAAGGGACAAGTAGGAATCAGTCTGAGGAGAAGTAGAGAAGTTATTTTGCTATAGTAGTTTACTTGTATCATATCTCTTGTCTCATGCCCTTTTTTATCATTCTGTTTCCTGTATCAAGTACTTGGAAACCATTCTCAGCTGTTACCACTGAGTGACTGATCTTTATGGAAGTTTTGTTGGCTGACTTTTCACTTGGAGATACTCCTTGCTGTGCTGTATAATGCAGGGTGATGGCTCTTGAGAAATGAGAAAAATCTAATGATTCTCCTTGTAAAGTAGTGAAAAGCTTAGTTCCTAGAGAAAATGAAACTATGGCAGATAAGCATTGATTAAAAATTAAAAACAAGACTGTGGGAGGACTTGAACTCCAGTGGGACCAGACTTTTACCAAACTTTTCCAAATGTTCTCTTAATATTCTCACAGCTTACTATTGCCAACTACCTTCTTTCTCAATATCAGGGCAATGAGACAGCTGAAATTGTAAAAGTTAAATTCAGGTGGTCTTACCTTAAATGGAAGCCCCCTTTATATTTTCTTCTTTTCATGTCAGAAAGGGAGTCTCTTGCTCCTGCTGGTTCAGATTCTCTGGAGTAACAGATGCCTTTTAACATTAAGTGCTAAACCTAGAAAAACCAGGGGTCTCCAAATGCAAGTATACACTTGCTTCAATAAAAAGAAGATTCCAGCTTGTATTGTGCCTTTTCTCTCTTCCAAGTTACATTAATTTCTCACTTTCCAGAAACTGCATTGCTTTGACCTGCCACAGTTGCAGAAGATAGCTCAGTTGATGTCCCCTGAAGGAAAAAGGTCTCACTGGAGGGATTTCCACCTTTTCTAAATCTACACTGAAGATGGATTGTACCTGCCATGCTCATTATTAATATTTTTGGAGTAGAAATTGAGACATTCTGAGAAAGAAGCATATATTCTTTAAGCAGATAGATGGCTTTTTGCAAAACTGGCTTGCATTGGCGACTGCTTTGAGTACACAAAGACTCTTCTTGTGATTCTACCTAGTGAGGGGAAAAATAAACTTTTGACAAAAAAAAAATTGTACAGAGGGTGTAAAATGCAGAAAAGCAGATGTGAAATAATTGAGAAATAAATGACAACAGAAAGACAATGGCTACCCTTTCAAGGAATGTCTGTGACCAAAGGAAGCAAACACCGTGGTTTGTGTTTAGACGGTTGTTTGCCCTATGAGGAAAGTGATCCTTCAGTTTGTGGTAGGACTGAATCCCTGAGGCACTCCTGCAGTCAGTCTTCAGAATGACTTAGTTGATATCCACGTGTAAGGGAAGGGGGAAAGCCAGTGTTCAGTTACTCAACTCTGTCACTTCTGACTGTGTCTACAAAGGCAGTACCTCTGATGTATTTCTGAATTACTTTTGTTGTCTGCAGTGTACCACCCTTGAGCATAGCCTTGAGATATATGTGGAGAAGTTGCTCTGGTTTATCAGCAAAGGGAAGAAACCAGGGCCAGAAAATGAATGCCTTGCCACATCTATTTATGTGCATCCAGTTAGCAAAAAAAGAGATGCTTAACTAGTGTTTCAAAAAGAGCTTGTAATAGATGAACTCATACTGGCTGGAAATGTTTCTTAGTAGCAATAAATTATTTTATTATATACAGAAAGATTAAGAGAAAGGATATTGAGCAATACTCCTCAAACACATCTTCGTCAGTTGACTCTTTGACTTAGTCTAACCCATTGGGAGCTGGAATAACCACAGTTATTATTTGAGACTTTAGGTATTGTCATGATATTATGAAATGAAATGAACTATTTAATTGCAAGCTTAAAATTTGCATGTTTTAAAGTGCTTTTTAAGTAGGAAAATAGAAATCTAGAGAACTAATGGAACACTTTATATAGATATTCTTGTTTTAATACCATATCCCACAATGACTATGAAACATTCTTCTTCATCTTCATCTCAATAATGCTATGAAAGACCTGTTGCTTAAGCCAACATGAAAACTCTTTGCCCTTGGAGATGCATATTGATGAATATAACAGCTCTATTTCTTCAAAAGATAAGAAACGTGCTATTGTGCTGCATTTTAATGCTGTGAAATATGAGGTGTTCACCCTGGAATTGATTATTGTGGATTGGATTTAGATATCCTGGAGAGAAGGTGATTTGAAAGTTAGATTAATTAAATGGACCCATAGTTTGTCACCAAAGTTTGATTTTTTTATTAAATTAGTTTTCTCCTGCCTTCTTTAGAGTTTTATTTCCAAACTGTTTCTACTCATTAAAAAAATGATGATATAAAAAAGAAAGTGTGCTGTTTATTCTTCCTTTGTCCCACCTTTATTCTTTTGTTGAAAATGTTTTCTGTGAATGAAGAGGTTTCCAATAATTGTAAGCCCTAGTAAGTTCATGATGTTTCCTAATCAGAAGAGCAGTGGTTGTGGACTTGATAATTTTGTTTCTAGTTTTACAACTTGCCTGCCACTTAATCTTAGCCATGGTCTTTTCACTTGTCTGTCCTTCTGCCTTTGAAGTGGAAATAATGACAATGAGAATCTTTAGAAAATGTTGTGGCATATATACTGATAAGAAGAAATCTGGTAGAGTTAGGCAGTATTTTTAAACATAATGCCATCAGATCCCAGCCTGCACAACTAAACCTCTGTGTTTCATCTTTGATGCAAGACTAAGAAGTTATCAGCACAACAGGAGTCTGGCTCTTTGTAGTTCTGTTCTCATCCAGAGAGTCGTTAACAGCAAAAGACTGAGAAAATAAGTGCTCAAATTTTCTTCATATTTTTACCCTTTATTTTATACTTTTTCTCTGGGATACTAAGAAAGCATTGTACACCAGACTTGCATCTTCAGAAACTAAATAGCCAAAGTCTTGAACTAATTGCAAGAGCAAAAATGAATTTTAAGCTTGGCAACTTGGGCTGCTGCTTTGAACCTAAAACATGCATTTTAGGAAGAATATGCATAATATGCATAATATTAATGCGTATTAATAGCAATGTAAAAGTATGTATTAAGACATGCATGAAACCTTTTCTTTAATGCCTCCCAGCAACTTTTATGGAATAAAGACAAATAAGAACAGATGATTGCTAGCAGTTGTTATTGGACTTGACATTAGGTGTACAGAAACCAGATTACTTGGTCCAGCTGTAGGTTATTTTTTCTATCTTATGTTCTGAGTTTTTTTCTTAACCATCATGTTACGTATTTGGCCAAGGAACAATATTGGAACAAAGGCATATGGCCTGAATCACGCTATAGAATGAGCAGTGCTGAGAAAATTTGTGAGTTGATACAAGACAGGTAAGTACAGTAAAAAAGGAAAAAAAAA
>VZRS01008080.1:0-18548 GCA_013398055.1 Ifrita kowaldi
GGACAGATGGAGCCCCCAGGGATATCAAGATGTGGCTCTCCCCCAGACTCATCACCAGCCATTCGCAGACAGCTCTGGCTGGAGAGGTTTGCTGAGGAACCTCTCCACTGAGGCTCTCCCTTTGTCTTTCATTGCAGCAGTTTTATTTTATTAGCATGAATCACAGTTGCCATTCTCGTTCTGGCTGTGGTGATGGCAGTGCAGGGGAGGGCACTCAGGCAGCGAGTGGGGAAGAGGTGCCAGGAGGAAACGAGCACTGCAGCAGTGTCGGTTCTGTCGCTCACAGACGAGCAGGGAGCTCTGCTGGCAGTGGAAAGGAGCCGTTTGCGGAGCTGAGGCACGGAAAATCACACACGGCCACTTGCACACTGATCCTGAGGCTTTGGGATTCATTCCCACCACGGAACACCCTGTGATACGCAAGCCCCACTCACCACCGCAGACCTTGGCTGCAAAGCTGCCCGAGCTCTGATTTCAGGGATTTATTACCCAAGGATTCATCCTACCACACTTTAAACACCCAGCGACCCACATCAGTTCTATCCCAGCAGCATCCTGAGCCTGGGGCAAAGCTGTGAGTGCAGAGCGGGGGATGCTGGGCCCTGAGGACTCCGTGCTCCAAACGTGATCAACTCCAAAGGAAGCTGAGATCCAGGGAAGTCAAACGTTGCTCTCCAGGCCACAGTCCCTGGTGAACTGGCCTTGTTCTTTAATTCCTTTCATTCCAGGGCCTTCCACTATCCCATCCTAATCCGAGCTGGAGCTGCCCATGCCCTGCAGTTCAAATTTCAGCTTTTGCACTGAACAGGCAGCGTGCTCAGAAATGAGGCATTTCACTTTATTTTCCATTCCTTCCTTTGCTGATTGGATCTAACCACCGAGCCAGGAACAAAACACCTCGGTGGCTGCGGCCAGCATGTAATCATTAAATTTGCTTTTGGATGACCCGTGTGAAATTCATCAGGAGATATTTATTGGGAAGTTCATTGCATCGGTGTTCATTATTTACTCTGTTAAGCTGAGGCACAGTGGCAATCAGGGGAGAAAATTGGACTGCTCAGGCCTTGGACTTCAGTGTTTGTAATTTCCTCTGCTGAGTTGCAGCATGAAATGTGTTTGGCATGGACAGATCTCTCCTTGGGCTGCCTCAGCTCATCCCGTGGCACCCAGCCACTGTCGGAGAGGAGAAGGCAGGGCTGGGAAAAGGAGAGGGAAACACGAAGCAGTCGGAATCCTGGCCCCGGTGCTGAGCACTTCCAAAGGCCTGTGGTGACTTTAATTAATGTTACGGTTATTTTCCACACCTCTGTCTTTCCATGCTGCTGCTCCTGGCTCAGCCCCCTCTCCATCGCTGGGCTCTGACAGGCACAGGGAGGCCGAGCCTGAGCTGAGCAGAACCAGGACTAAGGAGAGAGAGAGAGCCGGGCCCAGGAGGGCCCCAGGGCAGGGACTGTCCCCTGTGCTGGCCCTGCTGAGGGACCCCTGGAATCCTGGGGACAACTCTGGCCATTCATGACAAGAGGGACACTGAGGAGCTGGAGCGTGTCCAGGGCAGGGAACAGAGCTGGGAAGGGGCTGGAGAATTCCTGAGGGAGCTGGGAAAGGGGCTCAGCCTGGAGCAAAGGAGGCTCAGGGGGGACCTTGTGGCTCTGCACAACTCCCTGACAGGAGGGGGCAGCCGGGGGGGGGTCGGGCTCTGCTCGAAGGGAACAGGGACAGGAGGAGAGGGAACGGCCTCAGGCTGGGCCAGGGGAGGGGCAGGGTGGATATTGGGGAAATTCCTGCCCCAAAAGGATTGTCCAGGGCAGGGCTGGAGTCCCCATCCCTGGAGGGATTTAAAATCCATGTGGATGTGGCACATGGGGACGTGGGGCAGTGGTGGCCTCGGCAGTGCTGGGGAAGGGTTGGACTCGATGACCTTTGAGGTCTTTTCCAACAACTCCATGATGTCCCAAGCCACTCCTGAGCCCTCATCCGGGACTCTCCAGACTCCTGCAGGCTGCTGGCAGCTGTCCCCACATGGGGCCCTCTCCACGCTCCGGGCAGCCACCTCTGATGGGACACAGACACTCCTGCCACCAACTGCCCCGGGGAAAACCTGGGGAAGGCTCAGCAAGAAACACAGGGAGATCAAGGGGAAATGGGTAAACCCAAGCCATCGGCTGCAGGGAACTGATTTAAGGAGCTTGGATGTGCTCCCAGCAGGAATCCCGGGAACACAGCCCTGGGAAGAAGCTGAAGGGAAGGTGTCAAATAAACTCCCACCTCTGCCCCACCACCATGAAAGCTGGAGCTGCAAAGCTGAGTTTAACAGGATTTAAGTTGCCTGCTTTCCACCTCACTTCTCTCCCAACTCAGGAGCATTTGGAGTTTCCTCCTCCCCACACCCAGCTGGGTCCTTTCATTGCCTGGAGCTTCTTGGTGAGTTGCTGAGTGAATTCGTGTGGGGCTTTTACAAGTGCAGAGGGCTGTCCATAAATCTGCTTTGCATGTGGCGCGTATTGGGGAGCCGATTGTTTTTATAATTGAACAGTAAATCAACATATTTAAGGCCGGTGTTTGCCATTAACGCTCCTGAGTGTGAAGTGCTCCCTCTGTCAGTAGTGGGGAGGTTTTATGAGGACAATAACTGCTGATTTACAGCTGCAGCTCTGGGGTTTGGGGTTATTTTTAATGGTCGTTCAGTGTTTGCTGTTCCAGAGCCAGGAGAATTTTGGGGAACATTTCACACCACGGCCAAGCACTGTTTGAAATTTAAAATATTTGGGGAAACATCTCACCCATCTGTGCTCCATCAGCCAGTGAGGTAACAACAGATTAACGAGTTTTCCTTCATTAGCACAGCTGGAGCCACTTCTCACCTGCCCGGGCTGCTCCATCCCCTTTAAACTTTCAGCTTGAGAAACTGAGAGCAGTGAGAGCTCTTCCAGGCATAATTTGGGACTGAGCCTATCCCAAACCGCTGAACTTCATTGATCCAGGAATGGTTGGACTCACTGATCTCAGAGAGCTTTTCCAACCTCTGGGATTCCATGATCCTATGGGGCTGTCGCTGGGTTGGAGCCATCCCACTGCACACACAGGGGATTTCCCTCCGACCCCTTAAAATACATTAATTACCACCAAACCCCCCACCCAGCACAAAACCAACCCCCACAGCTCTGTGCAGCAGCCTCAGGTGTGACCCCTTTCCACAGGGGGGAAAGGACAGCAGCCAGGGAATGGCTCCTCCAACATTCCTGGCCAACTTCGCTGACCAGGAGAACCAGGTGAGCACCAAATGAAGCAAACCGGGGGGCAGGGCAACATTCTGGAGGTGGGAACACCAAACCCTGCCAGGAAATGGTGCCAGTTGGGATCACAGAGAAGCTGGAGTTAAACTGCCAGCAGAGAGGGCTGACAAGGCAGAGGGAAGTGCAGAAATCCTTGGCCAGGTGTAAAAAGCAGCAGGGATCCTGGAGGAAGATGGACAGACGGCTGTCAGCCCTTTGGGGTGGCCTTGCTCGGCTTTCAGAGTGCACTTTCTGGAGGAAAAAGCTCAATTTTTCCTCCTTTCTGCTGAGAAAGGAGAACATGTCGTGGGTGATCCCCTCGGCTGGATGTGCTGTGCTCATCCAGGGATGTGGCACTGGAAGGAGGAGGTCTGGGGTGACATTTCCCACCACCCCAGCTATTTTGTGGGTCCATCAAAATTCCTGTCACCACCGAGGTGTTTTCGTTTCTGCTCCTTTTTTGTAATGGCAACGTTCAGGACCAATCTGTCTCCAGCCCAAAATGCACAATCATTTCACTCCATCCCTCATGCAGAGGGGTCTTCAAGGAGCCACCTCATCCCAGAGCTTCCAGGCAGCCGCTCCCTGCTCTGCCAAGCCAAGCAGATGGGGTGGGGGGAGACAGGGAGGGAGGACAAGTGTGATCCCGAGGTTTTAATAATCCCTTCTCCTGCCTGAATCAGCCCAAATCCCAGTGGAAGGGCAGGCATTTTCCAGATGGCAGGAAATAAACTCTGGGACACGTCCATGCTGAGAACTCATTAGCCCTGCTGGCCGTGCTCCAAGCTCGGTGGCAGTCCGTGTAAACTGGATTTGGACCTGCCCTTTTCTCCTCTCATCTGTTCCCAGGGAATCTCCAGCCCTGCCTTACAAGGACAAGCTGCCCAGCTCGATATTAATTTGATTACGTGTGGCCTTTGCCTCTTGGAGGGCTTGGAGCAGGGGCAGGTGCCTTCCTGCGAACCTGCAGCGTGTCAATCCCAGCACCTGAGCTGCCTTCCCAACATCCACCTGCCTCCCACTCCTTTGATGCGAATTCCATGTGGAGTCTGGGGAGTTGTGAGGGGTTTTTCTGCCTCGCAGGTTGTGAGGGCACAGCAGTGGACAGGGGAGGAAGGTGTGTGTTGGATATCCATGAATTATATATTGTATATACACACACAGAGGAGGATTTCAGCCCCTCCAAACCACAGTGAGGGGGTTCTGCTGCACTTGGTGGCTGCCACTGCCACCTCCCACAGGTGGCCCGGCCTCCAGAGCAATCCCAAGGGTCCGAGTCAGCTCGTCCTGCTATCACTTTTCCGTGATTTATGGGATTTCCCCTGGTGGGAGAAATCTACAGAGTCCTGGCCAGAAAGTTGAAAAGACAAGAGGAGTGCTCTGATTCTTTGCTTTTAGATAGTTGTTTTAATGTTATCAGAGAAACAGTATGCCGGACACAGCACCCTGTAGAGAATTCGAAAGAATGCACAGGAATGTGTCTCATCACAATTTCACGGCCCTTTTAAAGGCAAATCACCCAACAGAAGCCTAAAACAAAATATATTTTTACTTTTCTACCAATGTTCAGTAGATCACCCTCTTGCATGCACAGGAACTGCAGAATTTTTCATCCAATCCCCCTAAATCACTTTTGCTGCAGAATGTGGAGCAGTAGAAGAAGAAGAAGAAGCCCTGGAGAACAACAACAATCCTCCAGTTGGAAGTTTTTAGCTTTTATCTATTTACTGCATTAACAAACCCCAAACCTCTAAATTCTTCCCCCTGTGACACTCTTACAAACTCCTCTATCACCTCGCTCACACCAGTGTGGATTCTAATTCTCCCCAGAGTGTCGGTAATTTTCTCCATGGACGAAGGTAAAAAACAGTGTGGTCCAGGGGGGTAGAACCCTTCAAAACAGGCAGAGAAACATTCCCTGCACTTTGGGTTCCAACATCCTGCTCCAGAGCCATTGGCTGAGTGACAGGAGAGTCACAGGAGCAGCAGCAGGGCCGTGCTGCCGGGGGTGTTTGTGGCTCTGCGTGCAGGGTCCTCAGCCCTGCGTGGCTGCAAGGCATCAGACTCGTTGGATAAAGTGAATTTGAAACTGAAACATCGAGTAAAAGGTTCTGTGCATTTCTGTTTCTCTCTAAAACCACACAGACCTTCCAGAGCAGAGCTCTCCAAGCCCTCTGGCCAGCCCTGGCTAAAGACAGAGGTTCCCACAGCCCGTCTCCTGTGGGGGTGACCCGATTCCCTGCGGTCACAGCGAGCCCTGGCGCAGCAGGGAAGCAGGGGATGACGATCCCACAGTTTGCAGAAGGCAAAACCTGCAGATGTGGGCTATAAAACAGCGTGGGTTTGGGAAGGGGAACAGCCTGGAGATCATGGAAGCTTGGAACAGCCACAGCAGCACGAAAGGGAGCGAAAAATCACTGCCCTGCAGCAGCTCCTGCTTGGCTTTGCAGATCTGCTGATCCAGAATTGTTCTCCTAGGTCGCAATGAACCCAAAATCCTCCCAAACCCCATTCCCAGGTAGGGCTCCTCCTTCCCTTTCACAGTTTTCTGTCCTTCCTGAGCTCTCCAGCCTTTCCCTTTGTTGCCCATCCCTGAAGCAGCTGGAGCAGAGCCTTCTGTGCCGGGGGCTGCGGGGTGCTCAGTGCAAAAGGAATAAATCCCATTAAGGGTTTTAACATTTATGGCCAGCGAGATAATAAAAGAATGTAATTTGGGGTAGCTTTATTGCACTTATCATAATGTTTCCCTGAAGCACAGAGATAAAAGTCAGCGGGTAATGTCCATAAGGAGTTTTTATATCTTCATTTTTTTAGCAATAACCGCCTCATTCGAAGATGGGCTTCACTTTACCAACAATGGAAATTCACTGCAATAACCCCATCCCCGATATTAAATTGTTTTACCACATGGAGATGTTCTCTCCCTGTGTTTTTCTTGCAGGCACTTGTATTTGGAGACATCCTGACACATCTTCTCCTCCTTTTTCCCTTTATTTTCTGCCTTTTCATTCTCATTTTACCCCACTCTGCAATGTAAGAAGAAAGGTGGATGATGGACTGGAACACTGGAATATCTTTAGCATTTTTACAATCCTTAGCATCTCTACTTCAAATTTGTATTAGGAGCAGATTGGTATCTGTAAGATTCACATGATATAAAAAACAGAACAACACGCAGAGATATCTCAAAAGCTGTCATTTTGCTTTCCCCTGCTGAGACAATCTCATCTGTCATTATTTCCCAAATATTTCCAGCTAAATGACATAGATTATTTTCCCCTCCAGTTCTGAAATTGTACATTTTTCTTACAGGAAAACACTGCTTCACCACCGACTATGGAGCATTAATGTGTGCTGTGACAAAGAGTATAGTAACAGAGATCTATTTTGTATATATATATTAAAAATTAACATTTCTAGGTCTGCTCCAGTGCAACTGGAGGCACAAAATTCACTTAAAGTCATCCCTTCAGGGGAGAAGGAGAGACACAGTAATTTATTAATCCCTAACACGAAGTGTTTTCCCCTTCAATCTTTTTCACCTTGAAATCCCCCTTTTATACTATTTTTGGCCCTCCCCAATAGGATGGAACAATCACATCTTATCGGTGGGATTCCATGTGAGCCGTGGCACACATGGAAGGTATTTACATCCTCAGGGGTGCCAATGTTAATATGCAAATAGGGCTTAATGAGGGTCTGGGTTACTTTATGGTTGACCAAAGATGTAGAATAAACGTTTTGGTCTCCCTCCGCGCACTGAGGCGGCAGTTAAGGCTCTGTCTTCGCCAAAAAGTCTTTGTGCACCTCTTTATCTCCTTAAATTGACATATTTAAAACGTTTATAAGTTTGTTCTGCGCCTCGACGCGGGAGCGAGGCCAATGGCTGCCTCAGGGAGGCGGACTACAACTCCCAAGATGCTCCGCGGCGCCGCGGACACAGCGAGGTCGTGCGGCGCCGAGAACTACGACTCCCATGCTGCATCGCTGCAAACTCTGCTCTCCTATTGGCTGGCGGTGCAGTTGGCGCGATCCCCGCCCTCGGGGGGGAATCAGCGCTGTCCGTCTCCATGGCAACGAGTAAACAAATGGCGGCGGGCAGGCCTGAGTGGGGAGGGGACCGATAGCGGAGTCTCCTCCTCCTCCCTCCTTATTAAAGCTCATGGCGGGCGGCGAGGAGAACGCGGGAGAAGGCAGCCTCGGGGAGCGGCTTCGTCCTTCTCATGAGCCGCCGCAGCCCCTCGCTCAGGGGCTCCCCGAGGAGCAGCCCCAGCTTGGCCCGCCTCACCGCGAGGACGAGCAGGAGGAAAACGGCGAAAAGGAAGAGGAGTCAGAGCGCTCAGAGGTTCAGCTCAGGGCTCCCCAGCTGCTTGGGGAGGGGTGTGTGCTTGTGAGGGAACTGCCCTTTCCACCCTCAGTGTAGATGTGGGGGAAAGAAGGGGGAGCGAATGGGGGAACCTCTAATTTCTGCCTTGTTTAGGGTCCCTTCCATCCCCGTGGTGTCCCGGGTACTTCTGGATTGTCCCTCTCTCCCACAGAATCAATTAGATTGGAAAAAGCTGGGAAAATTCTCAATTCCAGCCATTAACCCAGCACTGCCAAGTCTCCTGGCCATATAAAACTATGGATAAACTGGCACATGTGTGGCCAAATGAAACCCCATTCCTGTTTAAATTCCCAGCCCTGAGCTTCAACAAGCCCCTGCACACGCGTGAATTTTCTCTCCCTGCCCTGCTGGGCTTTAAATCCCAATACCACGAAATACACCCTCATATTTTGCCTCGTGGAAATGCTCTCTACTGCTCTGGCTACCAGGTGCTATCATTTTGATGATTACATTATTTATCTTGGTCCCTGGATTAGCAGTTGTCGCGTGGCTCCTCGGACCTTACAGGAATTTCACGAGCCATTGGCTGGTTTTCTCGTTAAGCCCACGCACTGGTTCATTAGTGCCATCTGTCAAGCAGCCTCTTCGGCAAGGATTTTTTTTCTCTGAAGAACAGCTGATGCCTTAGGTTTTAACTTTTATATTTTTCAAACCCTGCACTGCCCAGTGTGTAACTCTGAGGTTTCTCGCAGCCTGTTAATTTCTGCTCTCTCAGACATAACAAAGCCTCTCCGGGCCTGCTCTCCAAGGACACCCAGACCGTCCTAGGCCCAAAAAGTACAAACCAAAAGCCTTGGAGAGGGGGGCAAGCTGAGGGGTACCTTTGAAGGCCTTTCCAATAAACACCGACCTTATTCCCGACCTTATTCCCTTCCTCCTGTCCAGTCTCTGCTTCTAGGAGGCCTCTCAAGGCATCAGCAGCTGAACAAATGTAAAGGGCTTCCAGTGATGTTCATATTGGGCTGCAGCACCAGTGTTAGTGCTGATTTGCTGAGATGTTCACACCCGAAATGATGCCCCAAGGATGGGCTGGAAATCAATCCCCACAGAGCGGTGTCTACAGAGCAGGTGTTTGTTTATTGCAGCGCTGCTGCTGGTGAGGGGGATTGGCTTGGGGTGACTCCATCATGTATATCCCCTATCACGGCTTTGTGCCAAACAATTCATTTTGTGCCTTTTCTGAGCTTGAGAGGGAAGGAAAACAAAGGGACCAAGCAAACTTTTCAAAGCAGTGTCTCAAGGACACAGAGATCACACTCCTCTGTGTGCTCTGGCTGCGGTAGCACGGGGGGAGCATCCTGCTTGCTTCTTCAGCCAGTTTTTTGGGTTTTTCTTCTTTTTCCTCTCCCCGGTGTGAGATGGAAAGCTGAACTTTGTTTCCTGGGACTTTGGTTTTTTCCCTTCTTCTCTTCTAAACTGTTTCAACAACATCAGAACACATCGGGAGAATTTTCCCCGAGGCCCGGGGGGGTGGGCCCTCACCAACCCAGCTCCGAGGAGGAGAGAGACCACACCTACAGAGGGACTCTGAAATCTTCCCAGGTTTCTCTCCACAGCGAGAGATTTCATTATTTAGCATTATTATCCTTTTCTTGTGTGTTTGTTAAATAAATAGTTTTTAGCTCTTTCACTTTCCTTCGAGGAAAATTTCCTTTTTTCCCAAACCTGGTGGGGGGAAGGGTGGTTGTAACCTGGTTTTCTCTCAGAGGATATATTGCTAGAGTTTGGCCAAACCGGCGCAGGGATTTCTCCTCCTAAGTCACCCCCCTCTGTCAGGTGCTGTGGTGTATTTATACAGTAAATTCTGCTTAATGTTGCTGTGTCATCACAGCATCATCACATACGCACCAGAACTCATTTACACAGCACGATCTCATGGTCATTAGATAATTCTTTGCACTGTGCAGGCACTTCCCCAATTCGGGGCTCTTTGATGAAGGCTTCTGAAGTCCTCTTCACACTCAAACTTTTCAACTTTGTCTGTGGGGCATGCACAGTTACGCTGCTCTTCGGTCCATCTGGTCTTAACCGGCCTAAATTCCTTGTTTTGTGGCTAATTGGCTTTGGCTTGCCAATTTCTCATTAGTACTACACTTACCTACCTCTAAAACTCTACACCTGGTACGGTTTTTTTGTGTTTTTTTTTTTCTCTCTCTTTTTGTCTATTCTGCATTTAAGCAACTAGTTAAGTATATACTAGCCATTACAGTGTATAAAAAGTTATTCATATCAGGTTATATGGGTATCAAAATTATGTTTCAGGTTATATAAGCATCAGGTTAAATAGGTATAGGAGTTATGATTCAGGCTACATCAGTAAAAGCTATAATTCAGGCTATATAAGTATAGAAGGCTTCAGGTTATATTGATATTCTTCGGGTTACATTGATAAAAAGTCATTATTTGGGTTATATTAATATTAAGGTTACACAGATATCTTACAGCCCAAGCTATGTAAGCACTTTGTAACTTTGACCTGAGTTATACAGACATCCGTAATCAACGGGAGCCCAACACCTCGGCAAATGGGTGCTGTGCTTCGACCAGGAGGGAAAAAATCAAAAACCCCAGCAAAAACCTGAGGAACCTTCTCAAAGCCGTCGAGCTGGCTCGTGGCATGTTTCTGTTTGGCTGCTTTGAGGGCAGCATTCATCATCTCCCCCAAGGCCCGGTGCCTCGGGCGGTGGCGAAGTGTCGGGAGCAGCGTTTGATCGAGGACTTTTATTAAACCCTGTTCCCAGTTGAGCCCCAGCAGCCTCTGGGTTCTACCAAGCGTGGAATTCCCCTTCATAAATCTCCCCTTAATCCGTTCCTCCCCTTTCCTGGTGTTCTGTAGGGTCGGTTGGAGGGGGTGTTGGACGAAGACACCGCCGCTGAGGGACTCCACACCTTGGGTTACTCAGCCGCTGGGACTGAATATGTTTATCTTCATCTGACACTTCCAGTAAGTACAAACCAAAAAAAGTCCCTCAGTTTAAGGTGTTTCCCTGCACAAATATTTCCTTTTTTTAACAGCAAATAGTTGGCCTAGTAAAAAAAAAAAAGTCAAGAGAAAGATTTTTGTCTCTGCCTGCCAACGCTGTTTCACGCACGGGGTTTTTGATAAGACTCAAGAGTGGAGGAGATTGTTTTGGGTTTTTTTTCACGTAGTAGCAACAGCAGGAAGGTTTTTCCTTATCCAGGTGGGAAAATGCATCTTCCTGCTTCAGTCAGCTGGAGGAGAAAAGCAGAGGGATGTGTGAAACCCCTGAAAATGCTGCATTCAGGAAGTCCAAATGGTTGTGTCTCCTCAGAGATCTCTGCTGTCCCTCCCTTTTCTGTGCAGCTTTGTTTCCCTGGCCTTTTCCTGACTGCACCTCTCTTTTTGTTGTTTCCAAGTCCTTCTTTTGCCCTTTTCTCCGTCGCTGGCTGCTCCAGCATCACTTTCTGTAGATGTCACCCTGTCTGCAGGGACCTCAGGGCACCTCTCCGATGCTCCTGTGCGAGCTGAGTTTACACAACCAGTTATTAAAATTATTATTAAAATCCCTTTCCTTTTTCCAGGGTCGTGAGCTGAGTGACATCAACATTCTCTCTGGATACGTTCACCTACAGAAAATGGAGCTTTCCTCCAATAAAATTAATGGTATGGAGTGAATACACCCCAAGTTCTGGGGTTGTGAAATCGTTTCAGATGAGAAAGGCACTGGAGCATGGAGCTTTGGTGTCACAAAGCCTGGCTGACATTTGAGTGGTGTAAAATATTCCAGCTCCACAGAACCAGCCTCCATCTCCTTGGAAATATCCACGGCCCATTAAGAGCAGCATATGTTTATCAGTGGCAACACGGAGATTTAAACTCTGAGTTTATCACCCAGAGATAAAATCCCAGCGAATATGTCAAGGTTAAGGTGGAGATTTGACAGAATATTTCAAGTTATGCCTGGTGTGGTTTTCCCAGCCTTGAGTTTTCCCTCGTCAAGGGTGACAAAAGGTAAAAAATCACATTTTTTTACCTTTAGAAAGGTGATGAATGGAGACTGGGATAAACTCCATCAGCTGCTCCTTCCGTCTGTCTCATTTTTTTTTAATTTAACATCAAGTGGAATAAGCTGTGGTGGGGCAACCACATCATTTCTTTCAAGTTCCTTTCACTTGAGGTGCTGGAGTCCAATAATAGCAGCACTTTTGTGAAGCAGCTCCTCTCCCTGCTTATTTTAATAAGAGGTTTGGTTTTTTTCTGTGGAGGCCAGATATGAACAGAGCAGGGACTTTTCCATAGCAACCACTCATTTACTCTTCAGCTGTGGCCTAAATACTTTTCTCCACTAATTGATAAGTCAGGACAGAGTGAATCTGTCATTCTAGAGGTGGACAGAATATAAAAATATATTCTTGCTTATAGGCAAATCAATTGACATGATGAAAATTAAATGTAGAACCTGGATATTTATTCTTTGTGGTTTATAAACCAATTTTTTCCCCTCTAGGAGAAGGTGTTAGTAGATCTGATTTCTGCATTTTGGGCATCACTTTGTGAATGTGCAGCTACAAATTGATTCTTAATTGCTCCAGGATGTAATTATCCCATTTTGCCATGATGATCTCTGCATTCAGGCACAGGATTTGACATTTTGTTTCATTTCTAGATCTTTCCTGTATCAGTCACATGCCTTACTTAATAGAGCTGAATGCTTCCAAAAATGAACTGACCACATATTTCAATTTTAAACCACCTAAAAACCTCAGGGTAAGTCTGCAAAGAAAAATAAAACAAAAACAACCTTTTTAAGGTTTAAATTCAAAGAGATTTCCTGAATGTAAGTTAGATGTTGTATTTGGGCACAGGAAAAGTCAATTTTTATTCCTCCTTATTCTTCTTTCTCACCTCAGTTCACATTTTAACAGCTTTTGCAAATATTTGGCAATTATTTATATTTTGTTATATTTATATTTATGTGGATATTTCTATGTATTTGATTTCTGTTTATTTATATGGATTTTATTTATGTCTTTTATTTTCTTCCACACTGACCCCCTGCATGTGGTGGGAAGGTGGAGCACGCAGCGAACTCCCAGCCACAGAAAATGCTGAAGAAATAACCCCAAACTCCTCTATTTTTTTCCCTTTAGGAAGTAGATTTTTCACACAATCGGATCCCAAAAATGCAAGATTTATCAGCATACCACTCCCTCACTAAACTCCTGCTGGATTGTATCCTTTGGGGAATCCTGAATGGGAGGGAAGTTGGTTTTTTTCTTTGCTGTTTCTTCAAATAAATACCTGTTTTCTTTGTATTTTCCCCTTCAGGTCAGTTTTGTCCTTAGAACTGAGATCAAATTGTAATTCTGAGACTGATCTTAATTTATTTAAGCACTAAAAGTGGGCACATTTGGGACATTTTCCTGTTAGAGGAACACCAAAACTCCTTTTTGTGTCACGGAAAAGGGGAAGGGGAGATGTCAGAGGCATGGCAGAGGTAATAAATTATATCAAAAAAGGATTTTTAAATACCAGAACTTAACAGGGAATCAGCTTGGAACACTTAAACAAAAAAGGAATTTGTTGTTTCATCTTAGACCCAGCTGATTGTGCAGGACAAGGCTGTTTAGAGGCAAAGAATTTTGAAGTAAAGGAAAACTTCCTGGAGTTTTTGAGGGAAGCACACGGAGCCAAGGTTGTTCTGCTCCCCACTTCCTCACTCATCCAATTTCTGGAATTAAAAACACTTTTCTGGCAGAAACCTGATAAACAGGAGCCTATTAATTGACTTTTCAGAGCTGTTTTTCCTGAAGATTCCTTCCTGGAGCTTCACGTTGCCCTGCTGCCTTCAAATTGCATCCTGAGGGCTCCCAAACTTTTCCTTCTTTTCTTCAGGAATTGCATCCTGATTCTCTGCTCTCTGAAAAGGAGGAGACAGGAGGGATTTTCTGCCTCTTGCCCATTGCCAGCTGATGTTAATCCAATGCCTGTTTCACGGGGGAGCAGGAAAAGCGTTTCCAGGGCACGCAGGTGACGTTATTCCCGCTTTTCCGAGGGTGCAGGTGACACAAATCCTGTCACAAATTCTGCCACTCTCCTGTTTGCAATTCTGATTTTCCATCATGGAGCAAAAAACCCTCCAGCAAAATGCTAAAAGGAGGGCAAAAATTTAGAAAAAAAGATCCAAGATTTGGATTTGGGTCTGATCTGTAAGGTTGGATTTGGTTTTGTGCGGCTGCCTTGAATTTCTTCATTTGCCAAGGAAGGCGGTGCTGAAATGGGGACAAAAATGTTTTCATGGACACCAGAGAAGCCCCTGAGACCGAGGAGGATGAGGGCAGGATTGGAAATGCAGAATTCAGAGCAGCAAAGTGGCACCAATCGGTGTCAAACGCTCCTCAGCAAAGACCTGGCAGACAGAACAATCACATTTTTAACCATAGATGAAAAAAATACTCTCTGAAATACCCTGCAGAAGCAGGAATGTTTGGCTTGCATTCACCCTGGCAGTAATTAAGCTTTTCTTTCCATTTTTAAGTGAATTATGATGCTGATGATGGAGTTATTATCACTTTTTGTGTGCACACACGAGCACACCTGGCAGGTTCAGGTAGGATTTATAAAGGTTTATAGAGGAATTGTCTGGGAGGAACGGCCCAAACCAGAAAGAGACACAACTTGGACAAAAAAATGTGACAATATAGGCCAAAAATACATGACAAAGCTTTCTGTTGAATCATTAAGAGGCTAAAATTGATTGTTTTATTATTCAGTGCTGAGCAATTTGCTGCCTGATGTTGATGCTTGTGCCTTAAACTGTAATTTTTCCTTGTTCAAACTTTTACCTATTCTTGCCTAACTGCAATCACCAAAGAGTCACATCCCTGGAGCAGAGTTTTCCCTCATTTTGGGCAGATCCAGAGTCAGGTTCCTCTCACTTCTTCCACTGAAAGGAGAAATTTGAGAGGGATTTGTTGTCCAAGGTGCTTTGTTTAAGGGATTTGAGGAGTTCTGTTAATGCTGGAGTTTGCTGAGAGGAATCCTAACTACTTGTAGTGCTGCTTTTAACTGTAATGTTAATTTAAAATACACTTTTTCCTCTCAGGACAGATGGCCAGGGTAGAACAGGTGTAATTTAGAGTGAAATAACCCCATAAAGCATCACTGGTTGTTACGACTTGAATAATTTGGGTAGGATGCTCAGAGCAGTGGGATTTAAAATTCCTCAGGATGAAGCTTTTGCTGTCCACACCATAAAACTGGACTCCAATTGCTAATTTACCACCTGATTAGTGCTCAGCTTTTGTGTTCAGTTGGTTTTTTTTTCCTGAAAGCTCCGCACAGATAACGAGATCGAGGAGATCCGAGGGCTGGAGAAGTGTCACAGCCTGACCCAGCTGGGTTTGTCCCACAACAGACTCACTGCCATCAGGGGCCTGGAGGATTTGCCCATCAGAATCCTCAATCTGGTAAGAATGAAAGAATCCTGATGGTTTTCCTCTCCTTTCCTCTCATCAATATATCAACACCTTAATAAATATGAAGATAATGACAATTTTTCAGAGATATCTGCAATACTGTACTTTTTTTTAATTATTAATACAAAAGTTGCACAGAAACACAACCCAAACCTATTTTTAATGCAATCCAGCTGCTCTAAAAACAACAGGCTGCTTTTAACAGCTTTTACTTTGTACTAAGAAGTTAAAAATATTTAATGAGACTTTAAAAATAACTCCCAAAAAAACCTCATAGCTCCATTTTGGCTGCATTAGTTTTAAGCACCCACATAAATATTTGAACTGAAGTGAATGAATCCTGTATCAGGAATAGAAATATTCCAATCCTTTTAAAAAATTTAAAGGTTTTTCTCCTGTTCTGTAGGAACGGATGTGGAAAATACTGACTCAGATTGGCCCTTGGCTGCTTCAATATTCGGGGAAGGTGTTCACACTTAGCATGTTTTGAATAATATATTCAAAGAGTGTTAATATCATTATATTTCAGATCTCTAATACCTCCAGGAGCTTGCAGTGATTCCCTCAGCAGCAATAAAGTGGAATTTGGGCTCGTTTTTAGTGCAGAAGATTAACTCAGATTGGCCAAATCCCTCCTAAATGTTCTGAAAGGAGCTTCTAGGAGTGTGAGGATCTTTTCTCTAAATACTTTGAAGCTCTTTTCTCTAAAAAATTTGAGCCACAGCAAGTCCCTCAACCACCGTGTGCCCTGATTTCCTGATTTGTTGAAAGGAATTCCCTTGGGAATCTGCTCTGTCCAGTGTTGGGAGGTTGTGTTAACAACTAAACCTTATGAATGTCCCTCAGTTTGGTTCTTAGGTGCTGATATCCTTATTGATAACACTGCTTATCTCTTTTAATTAGCCAAGGACAGAATCATGTGGAAATTATGGAAACAGGCAGATTTTAGTGGAGCATTTCCTTTGGCTGATTAGAATAAAATGCAGGTTTGGGGGGTTTTTTAAAATTTTTATCCTCTCTCTTCCCAGTGATTCAGCTTTCTCTTCCATTTTCCCTTGAACTTTTTGGGTTGAAAGTTTGGGAGGAGGACTTCAAAACCTGTAAATTCTGCCTTGCTCTACGAAAAACCCCTTTATTCCACTCATGTTGGCAAGGAAAAAAGTAAAATAAGAAGCACAGCTTTAACGAACTGGACTCTTAGGAATTTCCTGTTTTGGAAAAAAATAAGAAAAAGAAGGGATCTATCCCCAAATCCCTTTTGTTCCCAGAATTTTCTTGGTACCTCTGGGCCAGCATTTTGCAACTCCAGCTCCGAGCTGTATCCGATTAACCAGAGGTCTAATGAAGCTCAGGAGCAGAGAGGGAGCCTCCATGCTATTAATAACCTAATTAAACATTTAAAAGTCAGGAAAAATGTCAAGGACAGACAACTGGATTAACATCAGAGGCAGCTGGCTTGTTTATTTCAACAGTTCCTAAATATTTATTAATAGGAGATGAGGCTTCCGAGCTTTCAGCACAAGGTGAGGCTGATGGCAAAATAAAACTTTGCAAGGTTATGGAGAAAGAATCCTGTGGAGAGGCCATCTGGGAATGTGTGGGAATCACTGGGACAGGGATGAGCAGGGAGTTGTTGTCCCTGCTTGGAGTTTGTGGCAGAAATGAGGCTCTGATTTGTGAGGCCCTGAGAAATGAAACCGTGTGGGAAATCAGAGCCTCGTTTGAAAGAACGCTGAGAGTTGGTGATGGGTTCTGAAAAGTTTGGGTCATTTCATGTGTGAGAGTCTGGGAGAACTTAAAGGAAACAATGGGTTTTTTAATTATTCTTTTTTAAACATTTCTGTGCTGTCACTGACAGTGAATAGAGCCCTCACTTACTGTGCATTGATAGGAACTTATGTGTTCCTGAGAGATTTTTGTATCTTATCAGGGAATCATTGAATCATCAAAGGTTTGGCTTGGAAGTGACCTTAAAATCACCCAGTTCCAACTTCAACACCTCCCACTATCCCAAGTTGCTCCAAGCCCCATCCAACCCAGCCTTGGACACTTCCAGGGGTCCAGGGGCAGCCAAAACTTCTCTGGGAATTCCTTCCCAGCCCCTCCCCACCCTCCCAGCCAGGAATTCCTTCCCAGTATCCCTGTGTCAGTTTGAAGCCATTCCCTGTGTCCTTGTCCCCAGTCCCTCTGCAGCTCTCCTGGAGCCCCTTTAGGCCCTGGAATGTGCTGGAAGCTCTCCCTGGATCCTTCCCTTCTCCAGGTGAGCACCCCCAACCCTCAGCCTGTCTCCTCTATATCCTACCTTAATTTTTTTTCATTATTTATTCTGCAATCACGAGTGTAAATAGAGCCATGATTACAGAGGGAAATTCAATGTATTTATGTATATATATTCCATCATTTTCCGTGCGTCTCTGCGTTCTAAATTTTGAGTTGGATGGTGACAGGATTGTTCTTGGGGCCGGTATCAGCTTTTTAAAAATGTCAGAGCTCTTTTTATTGCTGTTGTCTCTTCAAGGTGAGATGGAGATAAGCTGCTCAGCAGAGAGTTGATTCCTTTTTCCAGGAGCTGGAATGGGTCACATCAGGATGTGCATGAGGCTAAATGCATAAAGGCCTATTTGTGACAGGAGTCTCCATGACAAAGATTCCTCAAATCCAACAAATAACTCTTTTTTTTTTCCTTTTTTTCCCCTCTCAGGAATGTTGTTTCCCATGGAGTTTTATCTGCAGTTTCTCTGCTTTCATTTTTTTTCCTTAGAGTTTTAACCAGATTGAGAAGGTGACTGGGCTGAAGAGCTTGAAAGCCCTGCAGAAGGTGGATCTGTCCTGCAATAAAATAAACAGTCTGCAAGGCTTGGAGGAACACGATCTCCTAGAGGTGATCAACCTGGAGGATAACCAGGTAGGTACCAGACTGAGCTCAGCTTCTCCTAACAACACATAATATTTGAATTTTTTAAAACTCAATTCCTTGAAGGGACCCCCAAAAAAAATCATCCAGCACTGCAAGAAATGAATGTTAGAAAAGATCTTTTCCTTTGGTGTTTCCCATGTTGATTCCTGGTGTCCTCTTGATGCCTGGAGAGGCCTCCTAGAAGCAGAGACTGGACAGGAGGAAGGGAATAAGGTTGGGAATAAGGGAATTTATTGGAAAGGCCTCCAAAGGTACCCCTGGGGAGCCAGAGGGTGCTGCCCAGATGGGCCCCGAGATGGACCCCAGGTCACGAGTTCTTCACACTTTGATAGGTTTGGTTCATTTGCATATCAGGGTTCATTCTCCAATTAAAGCTTCAGTTAATGATGGAATTCCCCTCAGCTTGCCCCCCTCTCCAAGGCTTTTGGTTTGTACTTTTTGGGCCTAGGACGGTCTGGGTGTCCTTGGAGAGCAGGCCCGGAGAGGCTTTGTTATGTCTGAGAGAGCAGAAATTAACAGGCTACGAGAAACC
>VZRS01008080.1:19673-67559 GCA_013398055.1 Ifrita kowaldi
ATTCTCCAATTAAAGCTTCAGTTAATGATGGAATTCCCCTCAGCTTGCCCCCCTCTCCAAGGCTTTTGGTTTGTACTTTTTGGGCCTAGGACGGTCTGGGTGTCCTTGGAGAGCAGGCCCGGAGAGGCTTTGTTATGTCTGAGAGAGCAGAAATTAACAGGCTACGAGAAACCCCAGAGAGACACACTGGGCAGTGCAGGGTTTGAAAAATATAAAAGTTAAAACCTAAGGCAGCACTCTGAGCCCTTATTTAAGATCTTGGGTGGGTTTATCTTCACTCAGGTGTCCCTTTAGTGCTCTCACACATCAGGAACTCACAGTGCTCCCCTGGCTGGATCAGACAGGGATGAGTTTGCAGCTTTTCCAGCTTGATTATTCCCGAGGATCTTTACTTACACCGCAGCTCTGCTGCTGCCAGCCCTCAGGGGGGGTTCTTAATACCTCTCAGCCCAATTTTATGGCCACAGATTCTTCTGAGCTCTCAGCTTGAAACTCCCTGGAAGGCAGAACTGCAAGAACTCTTTAAAAAGTGGCTTTTGTCGTGCAGCACAGTTTTCTGTACTGGAAGTACAATGGCACCATCCAGCTCATTTGAATTGTGAATGCCAAGCCAAATATCCACAATAATTTCGATATTGATCTTCCAGTGGCCTTAACTGAAAAAAAACCCCAAACCATCAATTCATGAATCACTTTGACATCAAAGACAGATCTGTTAAAGAAAAAAAAGGAATCTAAGAAAATGAAAATATAAAGCAGCAGTGGAACATTTTCTGTCATTTCTCCCCACTCACAAGACAGATTTAGAGGATTTAATTCAAGTCCCTGGGGATTCTTTTTCTCCCTGTGTTTAGGTTGACATTTAAAGGTACCTCAATTGCAGCAGACAGGAAACTCTCTAATTATTAACATTAATAACACCACTTCCATTGCCTTATTTATTTTCCACTGTTCTTTAACAGCACATAAAAAACTCTTAATTTTACCTCATCAAGACTTGCCTCTTTGAACGATGTTATTGCAACTGTTCAACGAGTCACCCTTTTTTTGAACATTGCCTTCTGAAGAATAATTTAAAGGGGAGTTTTCATTACTTAAAACATGGAGTTACTTCAGCTCAGAACCACTCAGAATGATCTTAAATTCTTGGTTTTTTCAGAAATGGGCACAATAAGTTTAGCTGCAAACCAAGTCTCCTGTAAACATTCAGTGGTTTTCAACTGTCAACGGTTGGAATTGAAATTAAGAAATCCACTCAAATCACATTGAACTTGGTCAAAAGTGTCCTGGGTGGGCTTCTTGTTGTCTCAAAGTGAGTTTTGGGTTGGCTGTGGTTGAGGTTTGTGGTTTTAGACACTTTACAAGGATTGAGTACAAATTAGGGAGAATCTGAAGTGTTTTGGGTTCACTTGGGCTTCCAGTATTTAAAAGGGGCTATAAAGGAGATGGAGAGGGACTTTTTACATGGAAAAATCCAGACAGGAGAAAAGGGTTTTACACTAAAAGAGGAAGGATTTAGATGGGATATTGGGAAGGAATTCCTGGCTGGGAGGGACTGGGATGGAATTCCCAGAGAAGCTGTGGCTGCCCCTGGATCCCTGGCAGTGTCCAAGGCCAGGCTGGACACTGGGGCTTGGAGCAGCCTGGGACAGTAGAAGTTGGAACTGGATGGGTTTGAAGGTCCTTCCAACCCAACCCATTCCAGGATGATTCTCTGCTTCCATCTTTCAGCAGGGAAGGAAAACCAGGTTTGTTTGGGGCACACAAACCTTGATTAACCCCCAAACCTGAGTGCCCAGCTTTCCTTTGTGCACAGACGAGACCACAAATGGACTGGACCCTCCAGACCCTCTGATTTATCCCTCTGGACACATCCAAGGACAAAAATCCAGGTCCTTTTTAGCCAAGTGCTGCAAGTTCTGTAGGGCGAACTTGAACTTCAGTGAAAAGAAACTCACAGAAGGATTTTTTTTTTTTAAACTACTCAGCCAGAGCACGAATTTAACTGCAGAATTGCCTCACTTAAGCACATCAGCACATAAAAGCCAAATGTGCTAGGGCTTGACATTTGAAAGAACTGGAAAAAATGCAGGTGCTTGGAAATTGCTGTGTGCATTATCCTGCTGCTCCAGCTCACAGCCAAGTTGTCTCCTTTTGTGCCTGCAAGTGCCTCGTTGAGTGCAGTTAACTTGTAAACCCCTTTTTGTGGCTTGTAATGATTTTGTTTTTAATGCCCAGGTTTGAAAAGCACGATTAAAATACTTTCTTTTCCCTCCCCCGCTCCCACAGAGTTCTCGAGGATTCTGTTGCTGCTGATTTATGCTCTGTTTCTGTCCCTGATCAGGTGGCTGAGCTCAGTGAGCTTAAATGGATTGAAGATCTGCCTCTCCTCAGAGTTTTAAATCTTCTGAAAAACCCTCTGCAGGTAAGCAAGAAGCAAAAATGAGAACCTAAACCTGATGGTTTGGAGCACACCAGAATGCTTTTAGCCTCAGTTTCTGTCTCTGGAAGTGGACAGGTCGTTTGTCCTGAGGGCTCAAAGACAATTCTATCCTGACTCCTGTGATTTCCAGATTTTGTATGAATTTTACTTTCATTTCTGATGCTAAAAAGAATATTAAGAGTTTAATTTTTTCTTGTAATTGCTAGGTTTTTATTTGTTTTTATGAGACTGGTCTGTCATGGCACACAATGAAATAAAACAGGGAAAAGTACCTGAAATAAACTCCTCCTGGATTTCCATAATCTGAGAGGCTTTTCCTGCTCAGATGTCCTTCTCCTAAGCAAAGTCTGATCATATCCCTTTTTAAATTCCCATCTCAGCCTCTTGGATACTGTGGTTGCAAACTTTGGAACAACTCAGCTCCTGCTGCAGCAGCTGAGCTTGTGAAGGGTCAGTTTGGGCAGTGTTTTGACACCCTTCAGGGTAAAAAACCTTTTTTTATTGCAATGTATGAAGGCAAATTTAATTTCAACCAATTGGAATTAAATACTGGCTGGGTGAAATTAAGGATTTTTTGTCAAGAAGTAAACTTTGTCCCTCAGGAACAAGGAGGTTATTGGCTCTCGGCGATTTTCATGTTGCTCCAAATCACAGAGCTGGATCTCAAGAAGATTTCAGTGGAAGAAAAGGTAAGAAAACGTCATTTCATTGTGGAATTTTTCTAAATAAGGAAGATAAAATCTGTGCTTACTGCTGTAGCAAACCTCCTCCCCCAAAACCTGCTTTACAGGAGTTCTGTTGGGTTAGAAACTTTCCCTTGCTGTGGTGCCTTCCGTGGGATTCGGTTGTTGCATGCCCTGTGTGGGCCCGAGCCATGCTGGAACTGCTGGATTTCAGGGAATTTTCCTTTCCAAACGATCCTTTCAGGAAATCCATCACTCCCAACTTTATCTGTATACATTTTGGAGTTCTTTAGTGCCAGGCTCTCTTCCGTGCTGAACACACAGACGATGATACCAGAGTGTCATTTACCCCACCTACCCAAGGTGTTGATCTTACTCTTTGTCTTGCGTGCCAGCCTGTTTTCCTCTCAATATAATTTCGAATATATTGATGAAATTTTTTCCTTCTCTGTGGGCTGTAAAAGTAAACCTGAGTGACTGGTTTAGACCAGCATTTCACTTCTGAGTGATAAAAGCTATTTCACAAAATCCTCTCCTCACGTTATGTTTAGGATGCCTCCTCTAGCCTCAAGAATTCTCTTGCCAAAGTGAATTTGGAGGCACCAGCTCTTGTCTCCCTGACACCAAATGGATGTGCAGGGATGTGGGTTGGGTCAGGAGTGTGGTTTGGAAGTGGAATTCCTGCTTGTCCAACTCCCCACATTTGATTCTCACCATGGAATAGTCCTGCAATAAAAGAGCTGAACTTCCCCCAGGATACCCTTGACCTGCTGATGTGCACCAGGATGCACCCACCGTGCTCCCAGCCACTAATTCAGAGCAAAGGACCAAATCAGAGCTCAAATGAAATTACTCCTCTCCTCTTCCACTCCTGAAGAGTGAGGACATGGAGTTCTGAGTATTGAATGTTTCCCCTCCTATTTCACCGTGCTGCTGGCTGATTCAGGCATGGCTGCCACAGAACCGTGGAATTCCAGGCTGGAAGGGACCTCGGGAATTATCTGGTCCAGCCTTTTTTTTGGAAAAGCACAAGGTGGCCCAGCCAAATCCTAGAAGTGACCAGCATTAGGGAACCCACCACTTCCCTGGGGAGATTATCATGGAATCCAGAGCGATTTGGGTTGGAAGGGACCTTAAAGCCCATCCAGTGCCACCCCTGCCATGGGCAGGGGCACCTCCCACTGTCCCAGCTTGTTCCAAGTCCCATCCAACCTATTCCTGGTTATTCCAATGGCTGATTGGTCTCACTGTGAACATTTTATGTCCCATTGGAATTGCTGCAGTCGTTCTTAACCTATTTCTGAGTGTGTAGCATTAATAATAACCCCCAAAATGCACAACTCATTAGTGGTCAGCAGAGCTTCCAACAGAATGGATGGAGGGAATCCTTGGAGTGTGAGTGCTCTCCCTCCCAGGAAAAGCAGGAATGCACTGTCAGGAGTTTGCTCACTTTGTTAATGCCCATCCTGTTCCTTTTCCCGTGAATAAATGAGTGGCTTCAGTCCCCAAGGATTTGAGTTTGGCACCTTCCACCAGCGCTGAGAGGATGCAAATTAATGGATAATTAAAACCTAAGTGAAATTGCTTCGCATCCTATGTGGCATCCTGTTTTCTTCCTGGGAAAAGGTTGAATATATTAAACATGGTTGAGCAGTGTCTGGCTGCCTTCCATCCATCTCTCAAACCATCCTTCAATCCCTTGGAAAGATTTCAGCTCCCAGCCAAGCCCAGCACAAAGCCTGACCCTCAGAAACACAAAGCCATCGTTATTCCTGGTGATCTGCCAAGCCTTTTGCAGCTGGAGACAATTCCATCACTTCTCCCCTTCCTTTTTTCCCTCCCCTGAACTGTGGGAACAGGTCAGTGCCGTGAACAGACTGGACCCTCCTCCAGAAGTCGTGGCTGCTGAAGATCACAGGATTCATGTTTTGTTCAACATTCTGCAGCCCCAGAGAGTCCTGGACAGGTGAGTTCATTTCACAGCTGCTCCTGATGGTGGCACTCAAGTAAAGCAGAATGTTGTCCCATTCCGAGGGACTTTTTTTATTTATTCTTTTTTTCCAAGGAGAACTCCTGCAGGATTCTGTCAGCAGCCTGGAAATGAGGCAAATCTGATTTGGTTCAAATTGATTATGAAACGAAGCTCGTCATTCACCTCTAAAGTCTGAGACAGCTTGTCCACAGCTCCACTCCCTTTGCCCAATCTGTTGGAGCAGATGGTCATTTGCACCACAAATGAGAGATGCAAAATTCCTCTCCCTATCCAAAGGTACCGGAAAAATCCCTGGAGGCAGCAGAGAGCTGGGAAACTTCTCCTTCCCATTCTGCTGATGCCTCCTCTCCCCACTGCTGGCGTCCCAGTGGGATAAAATGATTTTATTTTGGGGGGTTTTGGGGCACATTTCGTATTCATAAGGGGAGATTTCCAAGTTTTACTGGAAGGAGGAGTTGATGCCAACTTCCATTAAAAGCGTGGAAGGGAGAGGCAGGTGGGTGCTCTTTTTCCAGTGTCACCATTCCTGTGCCAGGTGACTTCTCCCAGTCTGGTTTCTCCTCTGAAAAATGGGATTTTTGCTGCTCTGCAGTTGTGTTATGATATTTGAGGAATCCTTGGAAAATTCCTTCCACATTCCCTGATGGAATACACTATAAATATATGTGGATTATTATTGTATTGGCTGCAATGGGCACTGAGATCAACCAGGGTGCCCCACAACCCCGTTTGGGTGCTGAATGAATTCAGAACTGAGTAACCTGATTGAAGAGCCAGGATTTAGTAACTCAGAAATTTGTATTTTGTGTTGTGACTCTGTTTTCTGGGATCATCCACAAAAAAACAGGAGCCTTCCCAGTGGTGACAGCAGCTCTGGGAATTCTTAACAGCCTATTAAAAACAAAACCGCGAAGATTGATTTCTTTATTTTTGCAAGAATGGAGATTCCTTAAAATAAAACTAAACACAAAATCGGCTTATTTTTCTTTTTAAAAACCCAAACAAACCCTAAAGGCATGGATTTTTTCCAGGGCCTTGTTTAAATATTTGCTCAGTGGGTTTTGGATGTGTGTCCTCATTGCTGGAAAGGAGGAATTCTGCTTTGTGCCAGAGGAATTGTGCACACAAACACAAAAACATCAGCCCAGCCTTTGTGGGACTGCCCCAAAACTCGTTAATGATGCCTCCAACGCTGGCCCATGCTCAGCTGGAAAGCACTCAAGAGTCATTAATGAAATCTCCCTAATGATGATGCATTATTGCCTTTTCCACCCTAAAATGCTTTTTTTTTTCTTTGGAACCAGATTGGGGGAGTTCATTTGCATCTCTCTTTCTCCACGAGGTGATAATTAATTCTGGCTCCGTGATATCTTCATTATCACCAACAAAACCCGAAAGCAAAGCAAAAGGTTCTATTGTTGCCTGGCCTGCAGGCACAAAACATTGAATTTCCTATTCTTTTCTCTCTCTCTCTCTTTGTGATTTTTCTCTTTAATTATGTGGTAACACATCAGTGAATATTATGGGTATTCTCCCCTCCTAGAAACGCAGGTGACATTTGAAAATGTTGCTCAGAGTGACAACAGCTACAATTTAATAGCTCCAGGCTGTTGGGCCAGGACAGGATGATTTTTGGTAGGATGAATCCACTCAGAGAAGAACCAGAGCGTGATTCTTTTTGACAATTAAAATAATTAAGCATTGGGACAATTTGCCAAGAGTTCTCCACAAGTGGAAGGTCTTTAATTAAAATATGATCGAGTGGAACCCCAGGTGTGAGGCTGGAAACAGGAACTAACTTGGGGAATTCCTGTAGCCAGCGGGATGAGGGGAGGATGATTTAGATCATCAAAATAGTCCCTTTTGGCCTGAAAATTTATTAATTTCTCACAGCAATGCCCGCAAAGACAAAGAAAGTTGGAAAACGAACCCAAAACTCTTTTCCAGAATCTTCTTTCAAGCTGTAGGAACCCCCCAGACTTTTTGTTTTGAGAACTAAGAAGTGGTGATGTAATGAAAGACAGGATTATGGAAATGTTCTCCCTGTTCTCCTGCTGAAATCATAAATCCCAGGAAATTGAGGACCTGGGGAATTCAAACAGTGGGAATTTATCCAAGGGGGTTTGAATTTTGAGCGTGATCTTGTTGAGGGATGATGATTTATTGGGATGTTCTTGGGTGGAACGCTTCCTCGTGGAAGGAAAGCTGCCAGAGGAATTCTGCATTTTCCAAGCCTGTAACAGCTTCTGTGCAGGGAGAAGGAAAAAATCCCTTACTGTAAGGACTGGGGAGGCCCTGGCACAGGATTCCCAGAGAATTCCCCATCCCTGGAAGTGTCCAAGGCCAGCCTGAACAGGGCTTGGAGCAACCTGGGATGGCGGAAGGTGTTGTGAAGGTTTGGAAAGAGATGGGCTTTAAATTCCTTTCCAACCCAACCCATTCCATGATTTTATGTGGAGAACAAAGGTTCTGCCTTCCCAGCCCTGCCCTGCCATGATTATTCCCAAAGGGAATGAACTTGAGCAGGAAAAAAACCCCTTTCTGCAACATCCTGATCAGTTTTGAACCCTCCTCACTTCAGCTTTTTTCCCACCTCTGAAATGGTTCTTTTGTTTCTTCAATTTTTTTTTCTTTTTTTAGATTTTTTAAAATGTATTTTTACCTTCTGCAGGATTTTAGTGCATTGTGCTGATGAGCTTTTTGTGCTAATTATATTCATGTGGCCTGGTGGGTAACAGAGCTGCTTTGCTGCTCCTAAAATAGGAGGAAAGCCATGACTTGGGAATTTTTTTCCCTCCGTGTTTATATGGGAAGGTTGTCCTTACTTCTTACAGAATGAGTTATTTGTGAGAGGAATGGTGAAAGAAATATATTCTCTTTCCAGGTGTCTGTTTTAAATCCCATTAAATGGACCCAGAGGCTGTTTTCTTTATCTTCAAATTTAGCTAAAATTATTAATTAATTAAAAATCACTGTGTTTTGGAATGATTTCCATTATTTATGACCTATTTCCAAGTGGCATAATCTTAAAATCAACCTGAGCACCCACAATTCTACTTTTAGCTGCCTAAATAAATTGCTGGACACTCAAAAGTGCAGAAATCATCTTCCATTCTCCTTATTTACAGCTGGAAATGGAAAATCCGAGGATCTAATCCTCAGCTTAGCGTGGAGAAAATGGAGAGCTTTGTATTTTTGGGTCCTTTTATTGGAGTTTTATTCGTGTTCAGTGGAGTTTTAAGGATCTGAGTGGGGCTTTTTGTGCTGGATTGAAGAATTTTTACACCTTCACCTGGCACAGGAGGTGGAAGTCAGCGAGGTCACACAGGAGAGTGGCAGAATCTGTAGGATTTGGTTTGTTCCAGTGATCCTGCTCATTCAAATATTCCCATCTCTGGAAAACTCCTCAGCATATCCCAGCCCTTTAGGAAAGGCTGGAAATCAGAGAGATGGGAGTAAAAATGGCATTATTCCTTTAGCAAAAGAGGCCTTTAATGCAGATTTTCGTGCTGCTGTTACGTTTAGAGCCCCTCAAACCCAGCCCTGATTTGGGCCTACACCATGGACAACACGAGGTGAGTTGAAGTGGTGATAAAATCTCTGTGAAGGTTTATAAAAAGTTGCTGAAATTTGATTTTTAGGCGATTTCATGCCCTCTGGTTTTCCTTTCTTGTAGCACTTTGCCTTGTGCTGATGATCCCTACCCCATGCTGGTGTTGCTGGGCCCTCTGGCCTGTGGGAAGAGGGAACTTTCCCTCAAGGTCTGCAGACAATTCAAGAATTTCTTCAGATTTGGGTAAGTTCTGCTCCCTAAATTTAAAAAACCACCAGAGGATCAAGGCTGGAATTGCTGTTGGTTTGGTTTGTGGGGTTTTTTTTAAAAAAAAGAAGTTAAAAACAACCAATAAATGCTCATTTTGCTGCGTTTTCTGTCTTCCCAAGGCTTGACTGCCTGAAGTCAGCAGTGAGAGAAAAGCTATTGAAATTGTAAAATTCTTTTCAGAGGTGAACAGCAAATAGAAACAAAAACAAAAAAACCAAAACCAACAAACAAAAAACAAACAAATAAAACCCAAAAAAACCCCCCTAAAACTCCCAAAAATCCGGCAAAACAAACAAAAAACCACAAAAAGCCCCACAAAAGCAAAACTACAACAAAAAAGCCAACCAATAAAACCAACAAAAACCCAAAAAAACCCTAACAAAACAAAACAACAACAAAAAAAACCAACCAAACAAAAAAACCACAAAAACCCAAACCAAAACCAAAACAAAAGACCACAAAAAAACCCCAAAAAACAAAAAAAAACCCCAAAATACCCACAAAAACCCCCACAAAACACCAAAAAAGGGATATTTAGGGCTCTTTTTGTTGATCTCTTGTATCTGAGCACCTTTCAGAGCCCACCACGTCCTGGGAGGACAAATCCTCCCTGTTGGAAAGGCCTGGATTGGGATCCTTGGTGCTCCCTGAGGGTTTAGGGGAGAGAAACTCTCCCTTTGCAAAGGAAACTCAAGCTGGCTCAGTTAAATCCCCACTATCTGATACCTGATTTTAGGTAAAATGTTCCTTCAATCCATCCCATTTTTCCCACTTCCTTATTTCCTGCTCTGTATTCCTTTAATTCTCCATTTTTTATTGCACTGATTTATCCACTCATTTTCTTTCTTTAAGGAAAGATCTGTTATGGGACTGTAAAAATCCCTTTTTTCCCTTTTTTTAAAGCTCTATTTTGAAAGGCTACGTTGGAAATGACAAAATAAATTCCACACCAATTGAAATTTTCCAAACACTCCGTGAGGGGATTTTTTTTTTTTAAAGCTTTGCTTTTATCTTGTGTGTTTTATTTCCGACAACTTCCATGCATGAGGGGAAGGAAAAAAAAAAAAAAAGAAATAAAAGAGAGACAGAATCTTAACAGAGCAGAAAATTGCAACCATAAAGCAAAGTTGTATTTTAATTATTCGGGGGGGGGAGATTGCAGCGATTTCATGGCTCGCACTTCGAAATTTCAAACATTCTGCTCATTAAAAATGGATTTCATGCAAGGTACCCTGGCAGTTTGAGTGTAAACACGGCCTTGCAATTAAAAAGGGGGTTGAAATGTATGAAAGTGTTGCAAGGAATGAAGTGAAATTGGCCCCTCTCACCATCTGGCTCGTGCTCAGCTGTGACCTTTAAAGCTCGGTGTGGTTTGTGTTACCTTGGAAAAAACCAGGGGGGATTTCACAGAGCCCGTGTGGAACTCGCTGCTCTCATTTGCTGGGGGAAAAGTGCCACCCTCTGATGCTGTCCCTGAATTCCTCCAAGGTTTCCAGCCCAGCTCCCTGGAATAAAGGAGCAGAAATGGTAACAAACAAGGAGAAAAATCCGATTTCCAAACAGAGCCGCTGAGTACTTGAGTCTCAGATTGCTGCCTGTGTTAACTCACCTGGGCTTTTGGGGTTTTTTTGGTGGGTTTTTAGTGTTTTATCCTGGTGGGAAGCTCAGGTAGCTGAGGTTTATCCTTATGGGATGGCAGGGAATTACTTTCCCTGGCTTTTATCCCACTCATCCCCTTTTTCCAGGATTGTTTCTCCCCCATCCCATTAGGGATCTGTTTAAAAACTGGACTTCAGAGCTCTTTCTTAACCTCACAGCTCAGCCCAACTCCCGCTCTCCCTTTCCCACATTTAGGATTGGACTTTATATCATCCCCAAGCTGACAGAAGCAGGGAAAAAATGGATTCATCATTTCTCAGTTCCAGGCTGCTGTGACAGCTCTAGTTCAGGCCATCCTGGCTGGGGGGGATTTATAGCCAAAATATCATGTTACATTTAACTTCTTTTTATTTTTTTTGGTGTATTTATGGGTTAATCTTTCAAATCCGCAGCATTTTAGGGGTGTGATTTGCACCTCTTTATATTTCTGGTGTTTCTTTGCTCCTTAAAAATACAATTATTTATAGTTTCCCTGCTTTCCCTTCCCGTTCCTATTCCATAGCTGCTGCTGTGATTGAAAACAGGTTATTCCTTTATTATCCCATGAATCTCCCAGGCCCTGCCACACCACCAGGACAGCTTACTTTGGGGAAGAAAACAGACTGGATTATTATTTCATTTCTCAAGAAGAATTTGACAAAATGGTGAAAGCAGTAAGTACCTGAGTGCTCTCCTTGCAGCTATTTCCTGCTCCCACAATGAACTCAACTTCTCTGTCCACGCCTGATGTATTTTAGGTTTTATATTAAGTTGGTGCCTGGGTGTGAATGTTTATTCACTGGCAGTTGTGTTGTTTAAGCTCACAGACAGAAAGCACAAATCTCTTTGTACATTTGTGCTGTCTTTTCTGCCGTAAATGAGTTTCTAGAAACCAAGAAACAGGCAAAATGGTCAGTGGGGAATATTTAAATAATAGTATAATCTAGAAATAAATTCATTTTCCGACACAAATATGGGGGGGGGGTTTCTTGGTTTTATTTTTTCAACATTTTCCAGCAATCCTGCAGGGAATTCCTTGGAAGTTGAGCAAATCCCCGCTAAAGGAGTGGGGTTTCCCTGCCTCCAGCTGCTCTTTCTGCTGCCTTTTGCTGCCTGCAGTAAAACCTTGCCCTGAAAAGCCACAGCAGAGCCCATTATTTGTATTTATACAAAAGGGGGACCCAGCAGAGTCTGAAACAACTGATCTGGCCCTTAATGATAACAATTACCAAGGAGTTTAATTTTAAAAGCTATATAATAATTTTTTAGAATTATTATAAAATAATCTGCTTCCATCTCTCCAGGGCTGCGGTTTTCAGGTTTGAACTTTGAAATGCCTCAGCCAATTCCGCATTCTCCTTGCCAGATGTGTTGCAGTCCTTCCTTTTCCATGGAATCTCCTGTTTTCCATGGCCTGGCCCTTGGAATATCCCATTTTCCATGGCCTGACCCTTGGAATCTCCCCTTTTCCACGGCCTGGCCCTTGGAATCTCCCCTNCTTGTCCCTTGCAATCTCCGCTTTTCCACAGCCTGGCCCTTGGAATCTCCCCTTTTCCACAGCCTGGCCCTTGGAATCTCCTGTTTTCCACAGCCTGGCCCTTGGAATCTCCCCTTTTCCACAGCCTGGCCCTTGGAATCTCCTGTTTTCCACGGCCTGGCCACATGGGTTGATGTAAAATCACCAGAAGGATGCCCCTTGCTCTGGATTTTCCTTTGCAGTGGGAAGGAATAACCCAGGAATGTTGTCAGCACTCTGTTCTCAGGATCCTGGAATTCGATTATCCACGAACAAGGCACAAGCCCAGCTCTGGGTGCTCCTCTCTGCTAATTCTGGGCTCTCACTGCTCCCATGAACGCTGATTTAAAGGGGAAGAAACTTCGTAGGGAGAGAAAACGAGGAAATCCAGAGTGATTCACTCATTTAAGGAAGTTGTTTCCCTGGAAACATTTCCTTTGGCATTACCCTCGTTCTGAATTTCAGGGGAAGTTCCTGGCAACGTACAAATACAGCGGCCACTGCTACGGACTGGGAAGAGACACCGTGGAATCCATTGCCAGGGAGGGGCTGGCTACCTGTGTCCACCTGGAAATAGAGGTGAGGGTCACCTGTGTGTGACCATTTCTTCACGGGATTTGGGCCAGGGTGAGAGGGAGCAGCCTCAAGGTGTTCCAGGGGAGGGTCAGGTTGGATATTAGGGAAAATTTCTTCCTGGGAAGGGTGGTAAAGGATTGGAAGAGGCAGTGGTGGAGTTCCCATCCCTGGAAGTGTTGGAGAAACACGAGGATGTGGCACTTGGGGATGTGGGGCAGTGGTGGCCTTGGCAGTGCTGGGGGAATGATCTTAGAGGGCTTTGAGTCAGCAGGATCCCTCTGTTGGTTTATTTTTACTCAATTTTAAATTTCTGGCCTATTTCTTCAACCTTCGGCAGCCTCATCTCCCCACAGCACCCCCAGCACTTCCCATTCCAGCACCCTCAGCTTTCCAGCCATGAGCTTCCCACCCATCTCCACCCTACAGCAGGACCAGTCACACCCCTAAAAACCCATTTCACTTTTGCTGATGAAGCCACAGAGGGTTTGTGCAGCTCTGAGGTGATATTTGGGGCAGAACTATTAAAAAACGCAATTTTTTTGAGAGGTTGCTTTTCCCTCACCGAGATTTCTCAGGTGCACGTGCACCAGTGGAAGAATCTCAGAATTTGGGCTATGTTAGGAAACTGAGCTACAAAGTGTTCAAACCCATCTCTTAGAACCCCCAAAGCTGAAGGTTTTAGCTAATTTTCTAATTATACTTCTCATTTTTAGCTAGTTTTCTAATCATGCTCCTCATTCTCTTAGATCAACCTTTCCTAGCGAGGTGAGGTGACAAAAAGGAAAGACTTGCTGCGTTTCCATCCAAATTATTTCTTCAAAATGAGCTTTTTCCGTGGGAGATTCTAAAACGGGAGACTCCACAGAGTGCCCGGAATGTGGCACTGACTGAAACAAAGAATAAAAAGAATAAAAAGAAATTCCAGGGACTGCAGTGCTAACACAGGATCCTAAACTGAGCGTCCCCATCAAAACCTGACACTCAACGTCATGAATTACAGGATGATAATTTTGTTTGGGAAACCAGTGATAAAAAAAGCACCCTGATTTTCAGTTGAGTATTTTGGTGTTCCTGAGGAGTTTGGGCCCAAAATAAATCCGTGCACATCCGTTGTCTTGCGCGTGAATGTACGAATCACACGACAGCGGCGCGGCAGCACTTAAAAAATAAGAAAAAATAAGTAGCTCCTTGCTGAAATGAGCACCAATTTAGTGCTGCAATGCAGCTTTTAAGTGCCTGTGGCTCAGCTGATGTTAAAGAGCAAATTAATAACTTCATCTCTGGGTAGTTCCATCTCCTTTTTCCCCTCAGTTTTGACAGAACTGTGAATCACCCTCGGTCTCCACTGATGGGCACGGAGTGTGTTCGTTGTCTTGCTGGGCAGCTCTTAAATTCACCAGGCAAGAAAAACTGGAGATTAAATATGATGGAACGGGGGTGCCTTTTCAAGCTGTCGGTTCCTCACCGAGGCAGATGCGTTATCAAATAATTTAGGAGGAGGAACTTAATGGAACTTAGTGGTGTTTATTCATGAGGAGCTTAACCCAGCACCACAGGCGCCGACCGTAACTTTTCCTGGGAATTACCACATCTGCTCTCGTGCACAGGCAGCTGAAACCCCTTTGTCACGGAAGTTTTTAGATCACGCAGGAGTTATGCAGGGTTTTGTGTCACTGAGGGCTCTGGGAAACAATAATGGTGAGTTATGGGTGGGAGTAGAAGGTGCCGAGTCCATTATCTGCTGCAGGGCTCGTAACAAAAGAGATTTACAGAATCACAGAATCACCAGGTTGGAAGAGACCTCCAAGATCATCGAGTCCAACCCATGTCCCGACACCTCAACTAAACTAAACCATGGCACCGAGTGCCACATCCAATCTCTTTTTAAACACGTCCAGGGATGGTGATTCCACCACCTCCCCGGGCAGACCATTCCAATATTTTATCACTCTTTCTGTAAAAAACTTTAGCACTATTCAAAGGAATTTTAATTGTGGGCCATGGGCCTAGACTGAAAATTTAGAGCTGTTCATTCCCTTTAATCTAGAGCCTATCTCAGGCTGGTAAAGGAGACTGACACCAATTTTAAGAGATAAAATCTTGCTGAGCCTACACTTGGAGTCAGAGAGGCTGCTGTGAGTCTGACCCTCAGTTCTGTGTTGGATTAAATGTTTGCAGCGCTTCCCCTTGGCTCTGGTAGCCACCAATGCCTGCAGAGCAACTTCCAACCAATAATTTGGGATAAACACAGAGGAAAAACTCAGCTGCAAGTTCAACAAACGCTCAGTTTCTAGGAAAAACCTCTTTTTTTCTGCTTCATTTCCAAGGGTGTTCGTAGCTTGAAAAAAACCTACTTTAAACCCAAGTACATCCTGTTGGTACCAAAGGACAAAGAGAAATACGAGCAACATCTGAGGAGGACAGGATTGTTCACCAGGCCAGAGATTGAAGAGGCAGTGTCCAGAGTGGACATGTACCTCCAGATAAATCAGGATTTCCCTGGATACTTCGATGCAGTCATTAACACGGGTGAGTTAATTGCTGGATGAGATTTCCTTGGGGATAATGAGGAGTTGAGGATGGCAGGCGGTAGAAAAGGATTCTTCTCTTAGTTCATTCTCACGAATCACAATTTGTAGAGGTGATTTTTTTGGGAGGGTTCACCACGCTAAGCAGAGCACTGGGGTGTGAAATGTTGCAAGTTTGTAAATGTGGCGTCACAATTTAATTAACAGAGCTCACAATTTAAATATGGCCCTAACCAAAGAAACCAATAGGAAAATATTTAGGCGAGTGCAGGGCCTGAATGTCAGCTTTTCTTGAATGTACTGTTTATGAAGGGGAAGGTTTTTTCTCTCCAAGAGACAAGCTGGATAAGTTAAAAACATATTTCTGTGTCAAACTCATGTGATTTGTGTCTTTGCACTGATGGAAAGTTGGGTTTTATTCCGTTTCTTTTCTCTCTGTGCCATGAAATGTATTTCCCTCTGTGCAGATGAGCTGGATGAGGCATTCACAGAGCTGAGCCTCCTTGTGAAAGCCAGCCTGGGCTTGAAGCCATCTGATGACACTCAGGACGTCAGCAGCAGGGCAGGTACTGTGCCTGGCAGCTACTGGTTTTATCAGCAGAATATTCCTGTTTATTGTTAAAAGAGCTGAGATCTGTAAATGATGCAGCCTGTGAGACCTGAAACCTCCTCGAGCTTCTCGGCAGTGGCTCTCCCAGGCTGGGATCTGGATCTGTCATGGAGATCTTCCCAAGTGCTTTGCATCTCTGAGGGTGCCCTGGGGTGATAATATGAAAAAAGTGAGTGCTTGACTCACCTGAGGATGGTTTTGGGATCTGGATGGAGTTCCCGACTCTCCTGAGGATGGATTTGGGCTCTGGGTGGAGTTCTGACTCTCCTGAGGATGGATTTGGGATCTGGAGGGAGTTCCTGACTCCTCTGAGGATGGTTTTGGGCTCTGGGTGGAGTTCCTGACTCTCCTGAGGATGGATTTGGGCTCTGGATTGAGCTGCTTGACTCCTGAGGATGGATTTGGGATCTGGAGGGAGTTCCTGACTCCTCTGAGGATGGATTTGGGCTCTGGATCTCCCATTCCAGATAAATCCCGAGTGAGGGGTGAAAAAAGTGAGTGCCTGACCCTTCTGAGGATGGATTTGGGCTCTGGATGGAGTTCCCGACTCTCCTGAGGATGGATTTGGGCTCTGGGTGGAGTTCTGACTCTCCTGAGGATGGATTTGGGATCTGGAGGGAGTTCCTGACTCCTCTGAGGATGGTTTTGGGCTCTGGGTGGAGTTCCTGACTCTCCTGAGGATGGATTTGGGCTCTGGATTGAGCTGCTTGACTCCTGAGGATGGATTTGGGATCTGGAGGGAGTTCCTGACTCCTCTGAGCGTGGTTTTGGGCTCTGGGTGGAGTTCTGACTCTCCTGAGGATGGATTTGGGATCTGGGTGGAGTTCCTGACTCACCTGAGGATGGATTTGGGATCTGGAGGGAGTTCCTGACTCACCTGAGGATGGATTTGGGCTCTGGGTGGAGTTCCTGACTCTCCTGAGGATGGATTTGGGCTCTGGATCTCCCATTCCAGATAAATCCTGAGTGAGGGGTGCCCATGGCTGAACTTTGTGCCTCCCAAACTCGAGCAACAAGAAACTGGGATGGCACCAGGACCTCACTTGACTCTTTTTCCCGGGATGGCACAAAGAGCAGGAAAACCAGGATAGGAAGATGAGAAGACAACTTAAAAATCCACTCCAAGTGCTTTTGGGGTGAGCCACTGATCCCAAACAATCTGTGGTGTGTTTAGAAGGAGCCTTTTAGGGCCGGAATGGCTGAGGCTGGAGCCTCGTGGCCACTTCCAGCTGATCCCAGTGCTTGCTCTCATTCCTGCTTGTGCAGTCGCGTGTAACTTGGGTCAGGGAATGGTTCCACCCAAAATTTCATGGAATTCCTGAGTGGGAAGGCACCCACAAGGATCATCCAGTCCAACTCCTGGCCCTGCACAGACACCCCAACAATCCTGGCCTGTGCATCCCTGGGAGCGTTGTCCAAACGCTCCTGGAGCAGCCTTGGGAATGTGCCCATTCCCTGGGGAGCCTGCTCAGTGCCCCACCATCCTCTGAGGGAAGAACGTGTCCTAAAATCCAGCCTAAACCTCCCCTGGCACAGCTCCAGCTGTTTCCTGTCCCTGTCACAGGAGACCCCGACGAGTCTCCCCTCAGCCTCCTCCTCTCCCGGCCGAACAAACCAAGCGCCCTCAGACCCTCCCCATGTGGATTCCTGCATTAACACAGGAAAAACAAACCCCAAAACTCCCAGACAGATCAATTCCCTGATCCTAGAGCCATAGAATCGGCTCCAGGAGGGAAAGGGAGGGAGAATTTTACTGGAATTAAAAAAGACATTATGGTAAAAAGAGGATGTGCGAGACGAATTAAAAAGCAGCTCATTCCTATGAACTCTTCCCTCTGACTCCAGGATTTCCATGGTTTATGGATGTTGGTTCCATTTCAGATCCATTGGAACAGGGTGGAGAATCATTTTCCTAAGGACCACAGAGCCAGTATCCACAGCCTGTGTGGCTCAGGAAGGCCGCAAATAAAAGTAGCGGAAAAAAGGGCAAAATGTCTGAAAATTTTAATAAATATTCATATTTATCAGTTGTGTATTAAAGTCAATATTAATCAGTTCATAATTAAAAGCAATATTCATCGGTTCATAATTTCAAGTAGTTTTGTATCCTGGAAGAACTAACAATATTAATTTCCCAGTGGAAACAGGAAAAGCTCCTGTACACGTTGTGGCTTCTCAGAGCTTCAGCAGTGAGGACTTTTTTCAGAAAAATCTTATTTAGCCTTAAATTAGGTAGATTTTATTTTAATTTCCACAACTCCCATGTTTTATCTGAGGTGAAAAAGATTATTTCCTTGCCTTATTTGCTATCATATTGTATTTTCTTGTCTTAAAAACTCTGGGGATGTTTTGTCTCAAAGGCAACAAAATCCCACCAAACCCTACAGAGATGATCAGAAAAGGAGAAAAAAGGGGGAGGATTAAAGAGAAAAGATTTTTATCTGATCCTGGCATTTTTGAAGATAGATTTAAGTACCTGAAGCTCCTCTAAAGGACTTTTTATTCCTCAGCTGCTCTGTCAGTGAGTGACTTCTCCCTACAGAAACTTCATTAACGCTGCAAGATTTTGGTAATTCTGCTCATAAAGTAACTTTTAAATTTACTGCACACCATGAAATTCATTGAGAGCCCCATTTATAGGTGTTTAAATAAGTTTAACTATCCTGTTTCTAGAGATTCTCTCTTCTTGTGGACTAGGGGAAATAATTTATTTTACAAAACTCGCCCCAAGGTTGTCTTTAACAGGGATATTTTTAGTGAGGTTGGAGCAGGGGGAAGATTGGTTGTGGGAGATTGTGAGAGGTTTATGATTCTTTTTTTTTTTTTTTAATTAACTGCTGGGCAAGATCTTTTGCTGGTGTACAGAGTAAAAAAAAATACTGGGAGAAAATAGATTTTCTAGAAAATATAAGTTATTTTTAAAAACTTTTAATAGCAGAAGTAGAACAGTTTTTGGAGCTGATAATGTTTTGTACTCGCGTTGGCAGCTTTTATCCATGGGATTCAGTGATTTGAAACTTAAAATCATGGAATGGTTTGGGTTGGGAGGGAATTTAAAGCCCATCCAGGTCCAACCCCGACACCTTCCACTATCCCAGCTTGTTCCAGCCTGGCCTTGGGCACTTCCAGGGATGGGAAATCCACAATTTCCCTGGAAAACCAGTGCCAGAGCCCTCAGAGGGAAGAAGGACAAGTAGCACTATTTATAAGATTATTTGTATGGCTTCATTTCATATTTAGATATGATTTTATAGACAGGATAAATCCCAGTTTATAGATTTTTTTTTTTCAAATTTGAAATAATTTGAATAATTTGAAATCATTTTGGTTTTAAAAACTAAGTTGTGTGGAGGGATCTTAAAGCACCATGGGCAGGAACACCTTCCACTATCCCAAGGTGCTCCAAGCCCCATCCCAGCTGGCCTTGGACACTTCCAGGGATGGAAAATGCCTGTTCCTTCCTGCTTGTGTTCCAAATATTTTTACTGAGGATTGTCTTTTCCGCCCCAGGTTCCAGAACTCAGCGCTCCCCGCAGCAGAAGTTGTCCCCCGGCAGAAGAACTCCTGCACCCACTTGGTCTCCATTGGCCGGGGAATTCTCGGATTCTTCTGCCAAACACCATCCCAGAGACCACCTGAACGTGCTGAGTGCAGCCCTGGTCTCCATGGTAAGGAGCATTTCCTGGAGCCTTAGAAATGAGGAGTTGTAGCCAAACCTTTCTTTCTCCAGGGAAAATTGACTCCTGTTCTCCGTCCCACTTTGATTTTAGCAATATTTCCCAGTTGCCCAGAATCAGGGAATGGTTTGGGTTGGGGAAGGGACTTTAAAGATCATCCAGTGATCAGTGATCATCCAGCCATGGGCAGGGACACCTTTCACCATCCCAGGGTGCTCCAAGCCCTGTCCAGCCTGGCCTTGGACACCTCCCAGGATGGAGAGTCCACACCAGGCCTCACCAGGGCCTCACCACCCTCACAGGGAAGAATTCCTTCCCAATATCCCATCCAACCCTTCCCTCTTTCAGCTTAAGGTCCTGTCACTCCACTCCCTTGGGATTGAGGCAGCTCAACTCAGAGAAGAGCACAACTTGTATTTTCTGCTCAGTTTTACACCTGAATTAATCCACTGATCCTAACGGATTTCATCCAGCCGTGTACTGGTGTAAGGAGCTGAATTTCATCTCTCGGTTCTCCACAACGACATGGAATTGTCCTATTCCATGGGAATAGCTGGATGCAGTTCATAGGAGCACGAGGATTCCTTATGAACACCGTCCCATGGTCAGAATCACAGATTTAGGGCATCGTTAAGGTGGGGAAAAGACCACAAAGATCTCTTTCAGCTCAGCATTTCATTAAGGGCTGCTCTCATTTTGACACCCTCAGTGCTGCTTCTCTTGGGTTTAACTCTGGTTTGAGTCTGGAAATGAGGTGGTGTCCATAAAATTTGCCAGGATTTTGGGTTTTAGTTATTCTAAAACAAACTCCTCACTTTGGGCGTTATCCACAAGGGGAAAACTCATCCAGCTGAGCCCTTCCCATTTTTATTCCAGTGATAACTGCCAGGGATCAAATCTTAACACATTTTTTCACCTGCTTTTGCTGTTTCAATCAACAAGGATTTCAAATAATCTGTGGGAAATCCATCTTCATCCCTCTTCCTTTCTTTTCCTCTTCTCCTAAACAATCCTTTCCCCCAGGACATTCCCTCTCCTTGCAGGCAGATGTGGCTGACGCTCCTTTTTGAGGACCACGACAGCTGAAAGAGGAAAAGAAAAATGAAAGCTGTAAAATCTGTTCCATTGCAGGGTGATGACGATGTCATTACAATGAGGGATGGCTTGGCAGGTACCACTTGCTGGGCAATTTCCTTCTTTCCCTGCGGATTTATAACTCCTCTGGTGTTTAAAATCTGTGCTGGGGATGGAGGAACGACCCCTCTTTGCCAGGCTTTAAAAATGGTGTGGGAGAAGTTACGACCGAGGAATGGGTGATACAAACAGGGTGATGCCTGGAGAGGCCTTCTAGAAGCAGAGACTGGACAGGAGGAAGGGAATAAGGTCGGGAATAAGGGAATTTATTGGAAAGGCCTCCAAAGGTACCCCTGGGGAGCCAGAGGCTGCTGCCCAGATGGGCCCCGAGATGGACCCCAGGTCACGAGTTCTTAACACTCTGATAGGTTTGGTTCATTTGCATATCAGGGTCCATTCTCCAATTAAAGCTTCAGTTAATGATGGAATTCCCCTCAGCTTGCCCCCCTCTCCAAGGCTTTTGGTTTGTACTTCTTGGGCCTAGGACGGTCTGGGTGTCCTTGGAGAGCAGGCCCGGAGAGGCTTTGTTATGTCTGAGAGAGCAGAAATTAACAGGCTACGAGAAACTCCAGAGTTACACACTGGGCAGTGCAGGCTTTGAAAAATATAAAAGTTAAAACCTAAGGCATCAAGGGAAACTCCCACCTTTCGGTTTTCTGAGATGAAATCCCTCTTTTCAAGTGCAAAATTCACAAAGTGCCAGCAGCATTGTTCATTTTCATCCAAACTTTGCCAGTTTAAGGTGAGGGAGAAGCTGAAATATTCCCTGCCTTGGTGACACTCTGCCATCACCACTCCTACCTCAACAATTCCTATTTTTTTACTTTTATCTCCAAAGTCTACATTTTGTGAAGGCGAGGAGAAGTGGTTTATGGTGGAGGAGGCCATCATTTACCTCAGGTTTCGCTCATTTCATGGCCACAAAGCTCTTTTTTCTTATTATTCTCCTTTTCCAGGAATACCTTCATGTTATTTACTGCTCTGAGTTTTCATTCTCTTTTTCCAAAAGCTTTCCAGTGTCAGCTGAAGTGTCAGCATTCCAGGGGAAACCCAGATGCCTCTTAGACCATACTGAATGAGAAAAATAGAAATAAATCTGCAGCCTTAAAGCCAAATTTTGGCTCAGCTGTTACATTTGGGACCGGAAATGATTTTGGCACCCAAATAATGTCCTGGCACTGCAGTAACCGCACTCCCCTCACTTGCTGGAGAGCTGAAATCAGAAAAGGAAGAAGAAATCCATGGGAATTATCCATGAACAAAATAAGGATCTGATTCCTTGCAGCCTCCTCCCTTGTGAGCAGCCCAGCCCTGCCCCAATTTTCTCTGGCTGTAATTAATTATAAAAGGTAAGAACAGAAAGGTGCTACACCTGTAATCCACCCAGGGGGAGAAAAAAATAAATAAAGGCCAGAATTCTGTATTTAACAAAAGAAAATGAAATTAAAAGCAAGCTCAGCGAGGATCTGAGCAGAGCCTTACTTGGGATAAAGAGTGAAGGAATTGGCGATTCTAACGTGAGCACTGAGCAGATTAACTGGGCTCTGTCTCAGACCATGACAAAACACCTCTGCTGCAGCCACGACGTAGCCATTAAACTGATAACCATCAGGGCCCATCAGCTGATAACAAAGCGGGATTTAATGAGGTTCCTCTGTAATTTGCATTTCCTCAGCTCACCGCGGTGCTGGGTCTGTCTGACCTGACGAATCGCATCGTCCTACAGCCCACGGTAATTAACACACCCTTTAAACGCCGCATTTCCCACTCTGCCCAGATCTCGTTGTGCAAAGTCATTTTAACTCACTCAAACTTGCTCCGGGTGATTCCTCCTTTCACGGAATTGAGGTTGGAAAGATCTCCGAGATCATGGGGTCCGTGCTCCCCACTAAACCACCACCCCCAAGTGCCACATCCTCATATTTTTCCAACGTTTCCAGGCTTGGTGACTCCACCACTGCCAGGGCAACTGTTCCAATGCTTGACAGACTTTTCCATGAAGGAATTTTTCCCTAAAATCCAATCTAAACCTGCCCTGGCCCAGCCTGAGGCCGTTCCCTCTCCTCCTGTCCCTGTTCCCTGGGAGCAGAGCCCGACCCCCCCCGGCTGCCCCCTCCTGTCAGGGACTTGTGGAGATTTTTGGACTCCTATGAACAAATTAAGCTTCACTGGAGATGAAAATCTCCATCATTCCAAGCCAAAAATATTTCAGACCAAACTCTGTGATTTATTAAAATTTTTATTTTATGAAATTCGCTTTTAGATCAGCGAATCCCATCCAGCACCTTGTTAGTTCTAATCCAGCTCTGCTGTTTTTCCCAGGATGTCTAAATGCAAACCCTCTGGAATCTTAGGGAAAGGAGGGTCCCAGCTATTCAAATCCCCACAAATAATTTTAAATTGCTGTGTAAAATTGGTCATTTTTCTTCCCCAGGAAGAAGCCTCTTTCCAAAGACGTTTTTCTGCAGCATACCAGGCTCTTTCCCACAGGTAACCTGGAATAATTCCAGCTAAATTCCTTTGGAATGCACTCAAAAAATGCCTCTTTAGGGTTTCTTCCCCACTGCTCTGAGGGGTGAGTGATCAGAAGCTGTCAGGGGTTGCAAATCTCACAGAGAACTCTCCTTTTTCAATCCAGTCCTAACAAATAAATCACAACCCCTCCCTTGGCTTTTGGGAGTGCAGCAGTCCTCAAATGTACACTGAAAATGTAGTAACTTGTCTGAAACTATGAAATTACTGCAAGTTTCTCTGAGAGAAGAAAAAAGGAGCATTTTTCTGGCAGCTCACCGTGTCTGCTGTGGATTTTTAGCACTAATAATTAGTGGTGGAAGGTCACAGCAGTGCTCAACACGAGTGGATATCTCTGTGAAGTCCTCACTTCTAAAGCTGATTCCACTTCTTAATTTCATTTTTCAAATATTTTTTAAATTATTCTAAAATTTAAATTTTTTAAAAAAATATTTTATCCTGACTGCCTCTCTTTCTCTTCTTCCTCATGGTCAGAGCCGTGCAAAAATGGGTCAAAACTCTATAAAATCTCAATAGATCTTTTTTCATAGATCTTTTGTGGCTCTGCTGCCTTCCCCTGGTGTGAACCTTCCTAACCCAAATTCTTTTCCTACCTGCCATGGAAAAACTCACCGTGGTGGAATTTGAAGCAGCAGAAGGAATAGAAAAGTTCAGCTCCTTGCAGGTGCCAGATGTGTTGGTGAGAATTATTCCAATGGCAGAGTCTGGAGATTCAGTCTTAAAACAAAAAGAAAATTCAAAACACTCCAGAATTAAATTGTCTTTAGAAAACCAATGGTTCAAGCTTACAGGCAGATGCATTTTGCAAATCTTTACTTAAAGAAATGGTTTTTTAAGTAGAGGATAAATTCATTTTAGATTATTTCAAAATGAGGGAAAAAATTGGAAATCAGTATTTTCTTTTGCTGGAGGTTTGGGGTTTGATTTGCAGCATGAACTCCTCATCTCAGTTTGCTTTCAGTCATTGCTTTTTGCTCCCTTTATTCCACAATTTTCATTCCTGGGAAGCTGATTTTAGAGTTAAGCTCTGGGGCAGGTGAGAGAAAATCCTGTCAGGCCCAATCAGCATTTCCTGAGGAAATCCGGCCCTGAGGGACAGGTGGGAATGGGAGGCAAGAGCAAACAACTCTCATTCCATGCAGGAATTGTGTCCAGAGGCACCATGAGCAGGAATGTTATAAAATACTTGGAATTCTGAGGGAGAATCTGAACCCTGGAATGCAGGAATTAGCAGAAAATCAGGGAGCCACATCCATAGCTGGTGCCTGGTTGTGCTTTGGAGTGTATTTGTTTAAATTGAATCAAGAGTTAAGTAGAATTAAATCAGAATTAAATCAAGTTTTAGAGGGAGGTTTCACCTTGGAAAACTCCCCTAGGATTTGTTGGATCTTTCTCTGTATATGGAATTATGGAGCCATCCCTGGAAGTGTCCAAGGCCAGTTGGACAGGGTTTGGAGCACCCTGGGATAGGGGAAGGTGTCCCTGCCCATGGAACAAGATGATTTTTAAGGTCCCTTCCCACCCAAACCATTCCGTGGGGCAGATGAAGAGAATAAAGTTGATTAAAGCTGATTCATTTCAAATTATTTGGGGAAATACCAGAAAACTTCGCTCTGAGGGCTTTGCAGGAGACCTGAAGCAACACAAACCATAAATCTCCTTTTAAAAAGGAGTTTATCATTTCAAAAGGCCAAACTCATGAATTCTACATTCTTCTGTGTATTTTTAGCACACAGAAATACCATTTTGAGCAGCTAAAAGTTTCCACAACGGAAGACTTTTTTAGGCGTTGGGCCAGATTTTATCTGTATCGATGTTCTGAGCAGTGTTTTATTTGAGGATTTGAATCCTGATTCCTCTGCTTGAAAAGAGCTATCAGAGCAAAGCAGATTTATTTTTTTAAATCCAGGTGGTTTTTTTGGTCATGAAATGAGGAAGAATTCAGTAACTTCAGTATTTTATCAGTGGCAGTGCTGGCTCGCCCACTCCTGCCCTTCCTTGGCTCCAGTGCCAGCAGCCCTGGGATGAATGGATGGAGCTGCAGGTCAGGTTTTCCCAAATAAAAAGAGGATTTTCTTCACCCAAATCAAATTTCCTCCCTCCCTGAAAACCCATTTGTGCTGGAATCATGCTGGGACAGCACTGGGAGCATAAATACCTGGCTGTGACCAGAACTACTAGAGGCCAGAAAACCCTATTCCAATTAAAAATAAATCAAAATCCTATGAAACATCCAAAACTGCTGCCAAAAACAGCAAGAAAGCTCCTAAAGTACTTAAAACTTTGCCTTTCTTGTGCAGCAGGAAATATTAAAAGATGAATCTCCTCATTACACATTTGAATCCAAACAGGAATAGATTGCTCAGTTTCCCTGAGTCTGGCAGAAAATTCGAGGCCGTGTCACACAAGAATCCAACTTATTTTATTTACAGCAGCCCTGCAGGGTTATCTGCATAAATTTAGATCCTTAAATCCAAATTGAAGCTGCAAGCTCGGCCTCTTTATTCTTTGCCTCTGGCTGTGTGCAGGTGTAATTAAAGTCATTTTGATGTCTCTTTGCCAGGCAGGGTTTGGTGGTTCGCTCTGACTGATTTCAGTGGGTTGCTTGTGTGATTTAAATTAATTTAATTTTTTTCAGAATCACAGATTTAGGGCATCATCAAGGTGGGGAAAAGACCACGAAGATCTCTTTTAGCCCAGCGTTTCATTAAGGGCTTCTCTCATTTTGACATCCTCAGTGCTGCTTCTCTTGGGTTTAACTCTGGTTTGAGACTGGAAATGAGGTGGTGTCCATAAAATTTGCCAGAATTTTGGTTTTTAGTTATTCTAAAACAAGCTCCTCACTTTGGGCGTTATGCACAAGGGGTGGGATTAATGTCACCCGATTTGAGGTGTGTTAAATAAAAATATCTCTCTCTCTCTGAGCAAGGTGCTTTGTGTTCTGTGGGTGACCAAACTTATTTTTGGATCATTTCAGAGATTTGGATCCTGAATCCAAGAGCTCCCATCAGCAGCTCCTGAAACCAAGGCCACCTCTATCCTCAGATGCCAGGAATGTCCTCCAGGACCAGAACTTGCACCTGACTACGCCAGAGACCGGGTGAGCTCAGTTTGGGGTGAAGGTTAATCCTAAACCATCAGCAGCCTGATTAAACACGTGGTGCTGCAGCATAAAACTAAGGTTTGTCATGGATAGGAATGGATTCATTTTGCCATAATTCACACCCACAGGGAGGGATTTTCAAGAGCTTTCTTTCCAGGGGATATTTGAAGGGAAAAAGATGCTGAAAGGAACTTGGTCCAGGTGTAGAAAACCAGAATTTGAGTGATGAAATTGGTTTTAAAATGAATTTATCAACGTTCTATCTCATTCTCTGTTGAAATGATTACCACAGTTCCTGCTGAGTGGCATTTGGGTGATACCACGATCTGGAAATTCCTGTCTTTAAATTCCACCTGGTGCTGAGCTCTGTGGTGCCTTTACCTTCCTCACCCCCTCAGCCTCGTGTCTTGTGCAGCCTCTCTGCCCCTGGGTGATGACCACCCTCAGTTATCTGCTCCACGGCCAAAGAGGAGACACCTCCTGTGTCATTTAAACATTTGAAGATGTTTCCTCCTCAAGTCCTCTCTCCTTGTAGAGAGGAGAAGATTTGAAGAGAGATCTTCACTGTTTTTAGGCCTTCAGCTCCCAAGTGAGCTGCGTTTTCTTGACACCGCCCCTCACAAGGAGTCCGTGGCTTCCTCTGCTGCTCCTGTTCCAGGAGGACATCTGAGCTCTGGCTGTGACCAAGGACACTTTGGCCTTTTTTCCTGGATAATCCCTTTTTTCCCCCTCTCTTGGCCATCTGTTGTCACCTCACGCCCTGATGGCAGTCCCAGCACGGCCTAGGGAGGCAGAGCAGGCCAGATCCCACTCCCTCAGCAGGAATTGGGGCTGTGCCTTCAGCCAGGCTCTTTGGAATGGCCACAAAGCTCATCTGAAAGCTTCATCTTGGAATCAGCCACAGTCTGTGCCCTGTGGCTGTTGGTGAAGTGGAATTCCATGGAATTCTGGAATGGTTTGGGTTGGAAAGACCTTAAAGCCCATCCAGTTCCAATGGGCAGGGACACCTTCCACTGTCCCAGGCTGCTCCATGCCCCAATGTCCAGCCTGGCCTTGGGCACTTCCAGGGATCCAGGGGCAGCCACAGCTTCTCTGGGAATTCCATTTCAAACCCTTCCCACCCTCAAAGGGAAGAATTGGATCAGGGGCTCAATCCCAGGCCTGATTCCTTGCTCTCCTTCCATCCAAACCAAGGCCCCGTTCCTGCTGTATCTAAACACACCATCCCATGGATTTTCACCAACATATTCTCACATCCTTTAAAAATCCCCATGAAACATTAACCCTATGAAATAATAACCCCATGAAATAATAAGGTGCTTTTCACATTAAACCCCATGAGAAAGGCTCAGCATCTTGGTAAGATTTCAACTCATTCCCTTCATCTCGAAGCGGAATTCTTAGCTAACCTTGCTGAGAAAACCCCTCAGAATTCCCTTTCAATCCCAGCCACTCCCCTGGATGTGATGTACAACCCACCAGTGTAATTCCGAGCATTTAATTAACACCCTGGGAAAAGGTTGGATCTGGAGGCCTCTGCAGATCCATTTATCCCGAGAATTTGTGCTGAGGGGGGAACAGAGGCAGCTCCTGAGAGGAATTGGTGTGGGATGAGCTGCTGAGGAGGCAGGACCTGGAAGTGTGAAGTTGGAAAGGTCTCCCCCGTGGCAGATGGGATGAAATCTGGATTTCCAGTGCAGCACATTTGGGTGTTGTGACTGGAGCAGCATTTGTGTTTAGCACCCTTAATAACTGAGCGGAGAAACAACCGTGAGGGGAGGGAAAAAAAGCAAACTGCTCATCTGAGTCATTTCCTGGGCCTTGCAGCAAAATCGTAAAGGAAATGTGGAAAATTCAGGGGGGAAAAAAAATGGATTAAAGGCGTGATTGATGGAAATGCTCTTGTGGAGAAGCAGCTGAAACGTTGTGGAGAAAAATCCCCCATTTCTGAAATATTCTGGTCCAGCCTGTAGGGATTTTTTAAAAAAATATTGAAGTGTTTTAATCTTTTTTTCTTCTTTCTCTCCAATTTTATGCTTCCAACACTTGGGATGGAAGAAAGAGTAAATTTAAAAAAGCCATCAAGGGGTAAGAACATGAAAGTGTTGAGCTCCAGGTATATCCAATGAAGGAAATGACATTTTCCAACATCAGAGATTAATGCAATCATCCAATCATAAAAACACCTCCAAGGTTACCAAATCCAATTCTTGGAATAAATTGATGACATCTGGATGGAAATGGGAAGCTTTTTCCAGAGCAAGCTCCAGCGTGGTCGTTATCCCTGGCAGGGTCTCTGGTTTTGGCTTCGGATTTTCGAGATACAACAGCTCAGAGGTGCCCTGGGTGCTACTCAGCGGCTACTCCAGGTTTATGTTGGCACTGGGAACACCGGAAACGCAATTCCAGCAATTCCTCTTTTATTTACTCAGAATTCTTTCCTGCAGTGCTGCTCCACAGGTGTGGAAACAGGGCGGCTCCCAATCCTCATCTCCCACCTGGAGCTGCTGAACCTCTTCTTTGCCCTTGATACATGAAATCAGTAATCGAATGAAATCAAATTAATAGAACAAAATCAAATTAATTGAATGAAATCAAACTAATCGAATGAAATCAAATTAATGCAATGAAAATTGAGAGGTGGGGTTGTTGTCTTTGCAAACTCCAGAAGCTCTCAGAGGACTGGGAACAGGTTTTGTGGGATGGGGATTGATTCCCCCCTCTCTCAGCTGAGCCACGTGCCTGCACCATCAGTAACTCTGTCAGCCACGATCCAGCTCCTTTTTTATTCCTGTTTCCAACCAGGAATCTTTTCCCCCCTCTGCTCCAGGGAATTTGGGACCTACAAGGGCCACATTTTCATCCCAGCTGATGCAGCTCTCGCCAAGGGTCTGCGGACTCAGGTTCCCCTTTCTCCGGTTCGCCTCCCTGGAGAAGCCAAGGCTGAGCACCAGGAGCCAGGAGGAGCTGGAAAAGGAGTGGACACATCGAAAGGTTGGAGGGATTTTTATGGAATAATTACAGAACCAGGATGGTTTGGGTTGGGAGGGGCCTTAAAAATCATCCAGTGCCACCCCCTGCCACAGGCAGGGACAATTTCCACTATTCCAGGGTGCTCCAAGCCCCATCTAACATTCCAAATTAATCCATTAATTCCCATTCCAGCATTCCAAATTAATACTAAAAAACCCCAGTGACTGCTGAGGCAAAAACTTCCTCACCCACATGGATGAGGTTGAGATATTCCCCCAAAACCACTGGAAATCCATGGTCAATTTTGACTTTTCTTTGGAATAAACTCTCTTCCCTTCTCCCTGATCCCTGCAGATGCTGATGCACCTGGTGAGAACCTCCAGAGGAAATCCAGCAAGGCCAAGTTGGATTCTTCTCCTGAGCCTCAGCTCCAAACCCAGCCAGGCTCCCACTCCAAGCCTGTCCTGCCTCCAATCCCACCCGGACGGAAAAGCACCAACTCCTGACGGCCGCTCGTATCCCCATTTTTGTCACACTGACTCTTTCTAACCCTGCTTTTCATCTCTTTTCTCTGCAACAAAGCAAAATCTATCAAATATTATTGCTCAATCCATTTCTGATTAACTCTCCAAAAAGAGCAAAAAAAAAAAAAAGTGATTTATTTATAACTTTATTAAAAAGGAATTTCTCGATTTCCCGAAGCCAGAAATTATTTCCCTGGGCACTCTCAGCTGGGAAATGGTGGAGATTTTTTCCTCCCAACCACGGGATTGTATCTTCCATTAATTTCTCACTTTCTTCCCCTCCTATATTATGGATTTAATTGAGGTGTGGAAGCACCGGGGCTTCTGGTAATATTGTCTGTGTTGTGGGACTGGTGAATTATTTAGAAGAGGGATTTTGTGAAATGTTCAGAGGGAAATTGGGAGTGAAAACCAGCTCAGAGTTGGGGGGTTTTTTTTGAAATAAAATGTGGCTGAGTCACAATTATTTGATTTGAAAGTGGATTTAAACAACCTAGCGAGGAGTCTTCAGCAAAAATGAGAATAATTATTGAGATCCAGCTGAAGGGATAAGAAGTGAGTGAAGATTTGGGTTTTGACAAGACAATAAAACACTTGAATTAACGTTAATTATTAATTTTCATTGCCTCCTACTTCCAGAGCCCTTTTCCCTGAGCAGGTTCCTCCTCAGAGCCCTTTCCCTGCACAGAAAATGGGATTTTGTGCCAGTTTGGAGCCACGGAAGAGCCCCAAGTGTCCCTTGTGGCCGAGGGTTCTGTTGATTCAATAGGATGGACTGAATGAAGCAGCTCAGGGTGAGTAATTGAGATTCAGGGAGCCTTGAATTCCAAAGCTTTTTAGGAAGCACTTCCCATGGAGCAGCTGGCTGGATCCTCAAGCTGAAGATCAGCAACTCTTCCAAGGATCCCATTTTTCTTCATGGATTTTGGCAGAACAGGAAATGAGGCTGTTCCAGGGCCCTGGGTCAGAGGGAGCTCAGAGCCAAAACTGCAAAATTTGGGGGTTTTTTTTGGCCAAGGCAGTTCAGTGGGGTGGGGGCTGGACTGGACTGAAAAACCACCCAAAATCCCGCAGCAAACCATGGAATCATGGAATGGGTTGGGCTGGAAGGGACCTTAAAGCCCATCCAGTGTCCAGGGACACCTCCCACTGTCCCAGGCTGCTCCAAGCCCCAATGTCCAGCCTGGCCTCGGACACTGCCAGGGATCCAGGGGCAGCCACAGCTGCTCTGGGAATTCCAGCCCAGCCAGGAATTCCTTCCCAATATTCCATCCATCCCTGCCCTCTGGCAGTGGGAAGCCATTCCCTGTGTCCTGTCCCTCCAGGCCTTGTCCCCAGTCCCTCTGCAGCTCTCCTGGAGCCCCTTCAGGCCCTGCAAGGGGCTCTGAGCTCTCCCTGGAGCCTTCTCCTCTCCAGGGGAACATTCCCAGCTCTCCCAGCCTGGCTTCAGAGCAGAGGGGCTCCAGCCCTGGGAGCAGCTCCGTGGATTCCTCTGGATTTGCCCCAGCAGCTCCAGGCCCTGCTGCTGTTGGATCCAGCCCTGGATGCAGCATTCCAGCCATGTCAGTCTCTCCTTCGTTTTGCTCCCATCCCTGCCCAGTTCTCCCAGTCAAGACCACTTCCACGTTCATCCCCTCTTGGAATATTTACTCCCTGCTGCAGAAAACAAACCAAACCATGTTTATTCCCTGAATTTCCTCAGCTTGGAGCCCAGAATCCTGCAAGACCCTTGAGCCTCTTGAGCGACGTCAGCGATTCAATCTTCTCCTATTTACAGGAACAGCCTTAAATTTTCAACTTCCCAGTGCAGGAATTGTGTCTTCCTTTGGATTTTACAGAGCTGAGGATACAGGAGGAGGGTAAATATTCCTCTTATTTCCCAGCTGGAAAAAGAAATTACTTGTTTTGTGTGAGCAGGGGCTCACTTGCATTTGTTTCAGGTAATAACGGTGGAGAAGAATCTCCTATTTTACAATCAGTTCTTGAGCCCTGAGCTTCCCAAACTTCCAGGTGTGAGATCCCACAAGTGGGCCAGGGAATCCAGGCCTTGCATGGAATAGGAAATGGGATTTTAAAAGCACCAGGGAGAGGCTGAATTTCCTCACCTCAACAAATTATTATGGGTTTCTTGCCTTCCCTCCCCTCAGCTTTTCCGCCGTTCCCTCTCCCGTGCTCCCTTCCCAGACTGCGGATCCAATTCCAAACCCAAACATCCAATTCCTTCCCAAAACACCTGGATTGTGCTGCCCTTTCCTGCATCCTGAAGCATGGAACAGCTGGCTGAGGCTGAAGGCAGAATTGGATTGCAGATAGGGAATGTTTACATTCCATTTCCCATATTTTTTCAGGGAATTCTGTTTTTATTGGCAGGGAAGGGTGTTTGGATCACCTTGAGTTGTTCACGGTCAAACTGAGGCTGGAGTTTTACAGAGGATTTAAAGTTTGTTGAAGAACCTCAAATTCTGATGTTTTGAGGATTTCAATGTTTTTGGAGAACCTCAAATTCTGATTGGAGGCTTTAAAGTTTTCTGGGAGAACCTCAAATTCTGATGTTTTGAGGATTTAAAGTTTTTTGGAGAACCTCAGATTCTGATTTGAGAATTTGAGTCTTTTTGGAGAATCTCAATTTTTGATGATTTAAGGACTTGAGTCTTTTTGGAGAATGTAAAATTCTGGTTTAAGTTTTTGAGTCTTTTGGGAGAACCTCAAATTCTGATTGGAGGATTTAAAGTTTTCTGGGAGAACCTCAAATTCTGATGTTTTGAGGATTTGAATGTTTTTAGAGAACTCAAACTCTGATTTAAGTATTTGAGTCTTTTGGGAGAACCTCAAATTCTGATGTTTTGAGGATTTGAATGTTTTTGGAGAACCTCAAATTCTGATTTGAGTCTTTTTGGAGAATCTCAAATTTTGATGATTTAAGGACTTCAGTCTTTTGGGAGAACTTCAAATTCTGATTTGATTCTTTATGGAAAACCTCATATTCTGATGTTTTGAGGATTAAAGTTTTTTGGAGAACCTCAAATTCTGATTGCAGGGTTTGAGTCTTTTTGGAGAACCTCAGATTCTGATGAAGATTTGAGTCTTACCTGGACCTCAAATCTGGACGTTGTGAGGGTTTGAGTCTTGCTGGGAGCCCTCAAATCCTGAGGGTCTGAGCCTTGCCTGGGGACCTCAAATCCTGAATTCCCTCAGTCCCAACTGCTCCAGGCTCCCACTGGTGCTGGATTTAGGGAAACTTGGATGTGATGGTGGGGTCTTCTCTTAAACCCCACCCCGCCAGGCTGAGTCTTTCCTATTTTCTCTCATATTAAGGAGAATTGGTGAATTGTTATTTAGATTGGATATTCATGGAAAATTTCTTCATGGAAAGGGTTGGAATAGGGGGTGGAGTCCCCATCCCTGGAGGATTTAAAATCCATGTGGCACTTGGGGACACGGGGCAGTGGTGGCCTTGGCAGTGCTGGGAATGGCTGGATGATCTTAGAGGGCTTTTCCAACCTAAACAATTCCATGATTCCATGGATTTTCCAGCCACCAGCAACGCGTGAAACGAGAAACAAACCCCACACCTTTTGAAGAGGATACAGATTTATTTCACTTTAAAAAAAACCAACCCAAATCCCACCCTAAACCCAACCAGCCACCCCAAAAGCTGTCGGGCTCCTTCCCTGTTCCAGCCTCTGCTAAAAAATAGGTGCTCTGATCTCTACACAAACATTAAAACCCAACTAATCAGCGGCCCCTGCCTGGAGGGGGGAGCCTGGATTTAATTAATTTTGGCTAACGAGGCCCTTCTGCCCGGACCTTTTCTCCTCTCTCCTCCAGCGGGAAGGGAACTGCTGCCACTCCTGTGACTCCGAGCAGCCATAAATATTCCAAACACACTGATTTAAAATCCCCCCAACAGCAACAAACCACCCACGGTTGGTGCACTGGGAGTGAAAAGCACATGGTTAAAAAAAATGGGAATGCCCAAATCCCCCGATATTCCCACGGGAACTGGGGACAACATGCAAGGTCCTGGAGAGGAAGAGCGACCCAGAGAATGCACAGGATGTTCCACCTGGGAGTAGCTACGTGCACTGTTACTCTCCCTCGGGCTCGGCTCTGCTCAATCCCTGGATCCAGCAATCCCTGGATGCAACAATCACTGGATAAAACAATCCCTGGATAAAACAATCCCTGGATAAAACAATCCCTACAACACCCACTGACCCAGAGTCACGGCTCCAGCATTTCCCCGCCGTGTTTGATCTCTGAAGAACCTCACCAGTCACTCCCTGTCCCTAAAATCTTTCATCCCAAATTTCTGTTGGCTTCCCCACCTCCCCATCCCAGCTGAAGTTCTGTGGGAAGAGCTTGGAAGATGAAAATCGGGGATAAAGGTTTTTCCTCACTCCAGATCCTCCCTGGAGCCACCACAACCGGCTGCAAGCAACACCTGACCTACACCAGGCCAGCCTCCCCACCCACAAAATCCCTGGAAATATCCCATGGCACTTGAAATTCAGCTTTTTCAGGCTCAGGAAAAATTGAAACCGGGAAAAAAATTCCTTCAGGACCTCGGCTTGGAGCTGCAGGTCCTGGCAGCACCGTGCTGGCTCTGCCTGGGATGGAGTTCCCTTTTCCCACACTGGGATTTGGGGTTGTGGCTAAACCAGTGCTCCCAGCACAGCAGGGAGCCTTCCCCTTTTCCCACTCCGCCTCCCAGCAAGGATGAGGCCATGGGAAGCTGGGAAGGGGATTATCCCAGACAGCTGATAAAAAGCAGCAGGAAAACTAGAGGGAAGAAGTTTTGGAAAGGTGACCTTGGCTCAGGGAATGCCTGGGTGGGATGTGGTGCCTTTCCCATCACTTTGGGATTTTTTTTTTATCTGTTTTTTTTTTGCTTTGCTATGAAATCCCCTTTATCCCTGCTCACCGATTTTCTCGGAACAAAGGAGTGAAATCCTTCCTCGGCCACGCTGGATGTGAATCGGGGCAACATCCTGGGGGCCTCAACTGTCCCAGCTGAGCAGGTGCTGCTCCAGGAAAACTGCAGGGAAACTCCAGGAAAACCAACCAGGGGTGACACTGAGGGGCAGGGGGGTGTGAGGAAGCCATGAGGAAGCCATGAGGAAGCTGATCCCAAGGGATGGGAGGAGAACTGGGAAAAGCGGAGTAAAGCCAGCCCTCGCAGGAGGCACTGGGCAGACTGGAAGCTGCAGCCGGGGGTGGGGTGTGCCCCACATCCTCCCAGCACAGGGATCAGGGATGCAGCCAGGCCTGGCATTCCCACCAGAATGGGGCTCCAGACACTGGGATAATTAAAGGACAGCACCAGACCGGCTCAGGGTCCAGTTGATCCAAGCCAACAGCACAAAGTTGGGTTCCGAACAAAGCTCTGGGTCAGCTTTTCCTTAAAAAGGATTATTCCAATGGGGAAAAAAACTGAAAAAACAGGAGGCAAAATTGGAAGCTAAAGGGGTCACATAAAAAAATGCCAACCAGCAAAAAAATAACCGGATTGTTTCTCCATGATCCATTCCCGAAGTTCCCAGCGGAGGCTCCCCGGGAGCTTGGCACAGCCAACACCTCCCCTGTTATAAAAACACCCCCTGGGGGGGCTCCCTGCTGCTCTGCTCTGGAAAACAACAAAAAGGTCCCTGCGGAGAATCCCTGGATTCACTCCTCCTTCGGCCTCCTCCTCCTCCTCAGGAAGGGCCCGAGGCTGTTCCACACCTCGGTGTACATCAGGGTGCCCACGAAGACAAAGGCAGTGCCCAGCCAGTGCCAGCCTGTGAAGGGATTCTGGAAGTAGAGGATGGAGAAGATGAGGCTGACGAACTTGCGGAGCGTCACCACCAGGGTGACCGTGAGGGACGTGCACTCCGTGGTCAGGATGAAGACGCCGCGGATGCAGACGTACCTGGGAGCAGGAGGTAAGGGATAGCAGGGATGGAGGTTGGGGATTCCCTTCGGGAGTGGGAAGGGTCAGGGAGATGGGCAGCCTGGTGTGGGTGGGTGGAATTCCCTCCTGGGATCAGCATCTCCACAGCTGGGTTGGAATGGGACGCTACAAACTCAGGGAAACCCCAGATCCCGGATTCCCCCACTGGAGCAGCTGGGGCTGAGCTGGCAAAGGGTGGACAAGGGAAGCTCCAGATTCCTCCATTTCCATGGAGCAGAAGTCCCAGAATCCCACAATGAACCAGCTTGGAAAAGACCTTTGAAATCATCGAGTCCAACCCTCCAGACTCCTCCATTTCCATGGAGCAGAAGTCCCAGAATCCCACAATGAACCAGCTTGGAAAAGACCTTTGAGATCACCGAGTCCAACCTCATAAAAACAACCAAAAACATTCCCCTTTCCCTGTATTTTTGGAGTTACACCAACAGCAGCTCCCGAGGGCAGGGAAGACTCCAAGGATTTAGGAGCCCAGCCCCGTTCCTGCTGTGCCATCCCAGTGGGATAAAGGACAAAGGATACTGGGTGATGACATTCATGAGGAGGTAGAACCACATGATTGGCAGGGTCAGGCCGATCACTGGCACCTGGAACAGCTCTGCAGGGAAAAAGGTTGGGGTCAGCTCACTGCTGGAGGAGGATGCAAGGAGAGGAATCTCTCTCCTTCCCAGGATTTACTATGGTCCAGGACCCCCTGCAGCCCTACACAGCCCTCCTGCTTGGAATTCCAGAGGGAAGAATGGAAAATAAGGAAAAATGAGGAAAAAGAGATCAGGAGAAAAGCTCCGGTGTCAGGACTGTCGTGCCAGATGAATCCACGGTGCTCCCATGGCAAATCCTCTGGAGCACCAGCAAAAAAAAATCCCCCCAAAAAATCCCATATTTACATCCCTCATTGAGGATCTGGTCCTGTTACTCCCAGTTTTGAGCTCCCACATTCCTTTTCCTAGGAATCACCCTTGGATGTGGCTGGGCCCTCCTGGTGTGTGGGCATCGGTGAGAAATGTGGGCTTTAATCCTGGAATCATGGAATGGTTCCTTAAAGCCCATCCCATTCCACCCCCCGCCACCTCCCACTATCCCAGGCTGCTCCAAGCCCCAATGTCCAGCCTGGCCTTGGACACTTCCAGGGATCCAGGGGCAGCCACAGCTTCTCTGGGAATTCCAGCCCAGCCCCTCCCCACCCTCCCAGCCAGGAATTCCTTCCTGAAAATTCCTCAAAATTCAAAAGGCTTAGAGCACCCTGCAATGCCAGCACGAACAACTGCAGGAAGGAAACTTCCCAGGGGATTTTCCAGAGGACAGGAAGGTCCAGGAGCATGGAATTCCCTCAGCACAGCACTCACCAGACTGGTTGAAGAGCACGGCATGGTGGTAAATGTTGGGAGCCAGGAGCAGGAATCCAGGGAGCGGCAACACGTGCTGGGGGGAGAAACAAATCCGTGGTGGGATCAGGGGATGGGAATCGACCCCAATTCCCAGCTGGAAAGCAGCTGGATGAGAGCAGGCTCCTCACTGCTCCAACCCATTAGGGGGTGGGCTGGGGAGGGCATCCCTCAGGGGTCTGTGCTGGGGCAGCTCTGCTCCGTATTTTCACTGCTGACATGGATGAGGGCATGGAGTCTCTCATCAGTAAATCTGCAGGTGGCACCAAGCTGGGAGCGTGTGTCGATCTGCTGGAAGGCAGGAGAGCTCTGCAGAGGGACCTGGAATGCTCGGGTGGATGGGCAGAGTCCAAGAAGGTGAAGTTTAACAAGTCCAAGTTAAACTGGACTCCAAAGCCAGGTCCTGCACTTTGGCCACAAGAACCCCCTGCAGCGCTGCANCCTGGCAGCATGGGATCCTTTCTGTGCCAGTCCAGGAGTGGAAGGGTGCAGGAAAAGCAGGAGAAGGGACTCACATTGTAGAACAGGGCCTCCTTGGAGTGCTTCCCAAAGCGCTGGTACAGCGTCTCCTGGAAAATCCCCATCCTGGCAGACATCAGCAGGGCGAAGGTGAGGGCAGCAATGCCTGCAAGGGAAGCACAGCCCTGCAGCACAGCTCCAACTGCTGCAACTCACCAAATCTGGCTTTCAGGGGGGGGAAAAAACAACCAAACCACCCAGACTTGATAACAAAACTGACAACGATCCTGGGGTTTGATTAAAGGCTGAGATGCCAAGAGACCTCTTAAAAAGGGGATTCCAGGGATGCGGTTTGTGCCACTGCTGATAATAATCAATCCCAGATTTCCCAAAGAGAGAAAACCAAACTCCAGTGCCAGACTTTAAAGCCTCCTCCACGAAATCTCGTGCTGAAAGAACCCCTGGATGAGGCCCAGCCCCTCTCCCTCTCTGCACCAGGGAGGTGTTCTCTTTGCCAGGAGAATTCCAAGGGTCCTGCCAGTATCCCAGAAATGCAGCCCTCACGTACCCAGCAGCCACCAGAGGAAAACCTGGGGTCCGTCCTCTTGATTTAAGCTGGAGTTGGATGCCTGAAGGGAGGAGACACAGGAGTCACCAGGGCCCTGCAGCTGCCCCAGAGCTCCCTCCTGCCTGAGCACAGCTGGGAGCAGCCACTGGCTTCCCACTCTGCTCCAGGGAATGCAGAGATTCCACCAAAAAAGTGGCAGTGTTGGACCAAATCAGGATTTCTCCTGAAAGGAATGCCCTGGCTTGATGAGACAGAACTCTTTTAACCCCAAAAATCATCGGTGTCACTTTTAAAGCTCTCAAAGCCAGCTCATTCCCAGGTTCCTGTGTCCCCAGCCCATTCCCAGGCTCCTGTGTTCCCATCCCATTCCCAGGCTCCTGTGCCCCCATCCCATCCCCAGGTTTTTGTGTCCCCATCCCATCCCCAGGTTTTTGTGTCCCCATCCCATTCCCACATTCTTGTGTCCCCATCGCATTCCCAGGTTTTTGTGTCCCCATCCCATTCCCAGGCTCCGGTGTCCCCATCCCAGGGATGCCTGTGTAGGAAGGAACGAGAGCTCTGGCCAAGCCCCAGCCAGGAGCTAAAACCAGACCTAAATCCAGGTTTATGGTCAAGAAATTGAGGAAATCAGGCTGAGGGTACAACCCCAGCAGCCAGACTCGCCTCAGCTCCTTCCCTGTAGATCAGGGAAAATCAGATTATTCCCCTTTGCCAGCACTGTCAGCTCTATCCCAAAATTCCAGCCCTGCTGGGAGCTGATCTGGATTAACACAGAGCCCAGCCCAGCCCTTCCGAGGACATTAAGCTCTGAGCTGATGGGGAAATTGGAGCTTTGACAGCTCCCTTTCATTCCCAGTCTCTCAGGGCTGGATTAAGTGCAGCCAATTTTCACCTGGCCACCACTTGGTGCCGTTTCTTTGTCATCAGCGGACGGGGTCAGGCCGTGGCTGCTGACCCAGGAAAAGCTCCACGTTCCACATGGATTTGCTTCCCTCCCTCCTGTTCTCCAAGCACTTTACAGGCACTTTATTTAAGGGTCAGGCTGGATGACAGCAAGCCTGGAAAAATCCAGCCTGAAAGGCAACAGTGGGATGAAAAGATGGAAGATTGAAGCTGAGTTTTGTTTAGGATTCACCTGCTCCTGCCTGCACCACAAGGCAAGAAAAAGCAGCTTCTTTGTTATCTCTGAGGCCAAAAAAAAAAAAAGAGGTTTATTCTCACCAAAAGGCAGCGTGAACAGGGTAAGAGCCACCTGGAATTAATGAAACCCCACATGTGTGTGGAAAACAAAACCAGCAGGAAAAGCTTTTCAAGGAGCAGACGCAGGGGCAGGAGGCACCTCCATGAATAACCAGGCAAAGGGAATTCCTGAGGGAGCTGCAGGGGCTCAGAGGCACCACCAGCACCCTTCCCACTCCTTACCACTTGCTTTGCAGACATCAGAGTGCAGGTGAAGATGCCCAGGGACACCAGGGCTATGGAGGTGTACTTGGACACGCTGTACCTGCACGGGGGACAAGGGACACGTCACCCAGCCCGCCCAGCTCCCGCCCATCCCCTGCATCCCTGCCCCACTGCAGCCCTGCAATCCCGGGATAACAGGATGCATTCCCACTTCCTAACCCTGCCAGGGCCAGCCGACTCCAACTCAGCACCTAAACTCAGCTTTTCTCCCAAGAATTTATCCCAGTTTATCCGGGTACTTCCAGCCTTCGCTCTGTGCCAACCCTCCAGACTCCTCCATTTCCATGGAGCAGAAGTCCCAGAATGAACCAGGTTGGAAAAGACCTTTGAGATCATTGAGTCCAACCCTCCAGACTCCTCCATTTCCATGGAGCAGAAGTCCCAGAATCCCACAATGAACCAGCTTGGAAAAGACCTTTGAGATCATCGAGTCCAACCCTCCAGACTCCTCCATTTCCATGGAGCAGAAGTCCCAGAATCCCACAATGAACCAGGTTGGAAAAGACCTTTGAGATCACCGAGTCCAACCTCATAAAAACAACCAAAAACATTCCCCTTTCCCTGTATTTTTGGAGTTACACCAACAGCAGCTCCCGAGGGCAGGGAAGACTCCAAGGATTTAGGAGCCCAGCCCCGTTCCTGCTCAGTGCCAGCCACAATAGCTGTGTTATCAACGTCTTATCAGCGTGTTATCAGCACTGCTGGAGACACAATCCCCCAGCAGAAGGGCTGCTAGGGAGGCACCGAGCTCCATGCCAGCCACAGCATCCCCCCAGGAGCACTTCCAGAAAAACCAGGAATGAACACAGAGGCTGCAGCTGTGTGAAATCTCTTCCCAGCACATGATTCCCTCAAAAAATCCCAAAAAACCAGGGAGAGGTGGAAATGCAGAAGGAGCTATTCCAGCCTCTACTCCAGGCTGTGTCCCAGTTTCCCACCATTAAAATCAGAATATTTAACAGGAGAAGTGATGGCACAAAACACCCACCAGGATGAAGTCCACAGCAGAGCATTCCCTGACGATATGGGAAGAGGTTTGAGGTTTGTGATTTACCTTTTCTTCAAGATGATGATCCCTAGAGCCATGCTTGCTATGAGAGAACCCTGGGAAAAGAAACCAAAAAAAAGAAGGGAAAAACAAAGCAGGAGGTCAGCAGGCCAGAATTCCCCAGATCAGGATGCTCATCCCGAAGAGACACTGCAAGCTCAGCAGGATGGATGCCAAAACACCATGAGAAATTCCAGCTTTGGAGCAGGACAACTCACAGGGAGAAGGAACAGCTTCCCTAAGGTTGGATACTGGGAAAATTCCTTCCCTGAAAGGGTTGAGTGGAGGGTGGAGTGGCGGAGTCCCCATCCCTGGAGGGATTTAAAGCCCTGTGGATGTGGCACTTGGGGACATGGTGGCCTTGGCAGTGCTGGGAATGGTTGGACTCCACGAGTTTAAAGTTCTTTTCCAGCCTCAAGGATTCCATGATTCCAGGAAAAGGGGAGGAGGTGAGCTGGGTGCTTTGGGAATGAGGATACTGGGCTGGATCTCCCGACCAGGGAACCTCCCCATTTTTTTTCTTGCCCACTGGTGACACTCGGTGTGCAACCAGAACGTGGCCAAATCCCACTGGTTTAACTGGGAACGGGAGCCCAGCTCCAGGCACTGAGTGCAGGACCAGAGCCACCCCTCCGAGTTCATGTGGGACAGGGCTCCTTCCATGTGGGCTGGTTTTATCCTTTTCCACCTCTCCTGACTCTGGATGTTCCACCCCCAGGATGTGCTGTGGGAAAACAGCCCCAGCCAGGAGATTCTGTTCTTCCCAACAGCTGGGGCTCCATTTCCTTGGGTTTTAACAATCCACACTTAAGTGAAGATGCAGTTTAATGGTTTTTTTCCAAAGCAAAGACCTGTGCAGGTGGAACCAGGCCAAATCCCAAATCCACGCTCTCTGCCCTGGGATGTCCGAGACTCAAACATGAACCACTCGGTGGCAGGGAAAGCTGGATCCCTTGGGCCAGCAAGAGTCTGGGACTGGTTTTGTCACTGTCACTTCCCCCTCACCTTTGGAATTCCAAAGCCTGTCCCAGCCTGTTCCCTGTCTGCTCATTAAGCTGGAATTTAATGATCAACACCATGAAGTGAGACCTGGAGCCGAGCTTTTGAGTGAGGCTACTCTGCCACAAGCTGGAATTCAGGACTTCCACAGGGGTTTGGTGCTCTCAGGTGGCAGGACACATGGAGCAGGGATAATTCCAGCAGAAATGATGGAAAAGGAGGAGGAGGAGGACGGGGCTCACCGAGCGGAAGATCATGTGCAGCGGCATCGCGATGTTCAGGTTCAGGGCGTAGTTATTGACCACGCTGACGGTGAAGAACATGGCCACCATGATGAAATAGTTCCTGAAACATGGAAAAATGCCTGGGAGCTGTGCAGGAACGTCCCTGGGATGCTGGGAGACCCCTTAGGAATGCTCATGGCATGCAGGGAAAGGTCCGGAGCAGAGCGGAGCTCCCAGCTCTGTCACCAGGATCATCCCCACCAGAGAAATGCAAAGGGAATTTGGGTGACTTCCCAGGAAAACTCTCCCTTCCCACTCCCACCACCCCAAATCCCGGAGCTAAAATGCTCTTTAAGCCCAGCAAACTCTTCCCTGTGCAAAACTCTGCCCTGTTCCTTGCCAGGGAAGCATCTGATGGCAGCTTCCCATGAAAAATTCCCGAAAAACGAGTGCGTGTTTTATCGGGCCTCACAGCTTCCCAGCGTGGCTCTGCAGATGCTGCAGGACGGATGGGATTCAGCCAGGAAAAGTGGAAAAGCCATTTTCTGGAATGCTTTTTGGAGGTAAGAGAGAGCCAGGCGATTCCTGCTTGGGAAAAACCTTGGGATTGTACCTGATGGGGATGGCCGGGCGCTTCCTCCCGAAGTTGGCCTCGAAGATAAAACCTTCCACAGCAATAAACAGGAACTGGGAGAAGGTCACGATGTTCCCACATCCTGGGAACTGCCTGCAGGCATGGAAACACAAGGATCAGAGCCATTCCATTTGGAGAACAAACATCGGGCTCCAATAAAAGGGAGGCAACGGCTCCGTATTTCCAGAGGAGAATCACCCCGGAGAGGATTTACTCAGCATTTACTCAGCGTTTATTCACCTGAACTTGTGCAAACACCTGCAAGGCGTTTCCTCAAACATTGCCAAGGAGGAGCGGGTCAGTCAGGTCAGGAAGTGAAAGAGAAAAGTGCTGGATCTCCCTCTTCCCCATGGGAAGTGGCTTTAGGAGGACTCTGTCCCTTCCTAAAAGCTGCTGTGTTTGTTGGAGGTGTTTCTTCCATCCAGGAGGAAAAAAGGCAGCTGGAAATCCCAATATTCCTCATTCCCGCTGCAGCAGGGAAGTGCCAAGGTCAGGTCCGTGCTGGCAGAGTGCCCCTGGTTCAGATTTGCTTGATTCCTTCTAAAAAAAGCTTCAGCTCCACTGTGTTTTTTGGATGCCAAAAAAAGCCCCCCTTTGGCTGTGGGTTCAAGAAGGGACTAAAACTCCTCACAGGACCCCCAAAAAAGCGCTGGCAGGAAATCCCACGTGACATCCATGGATCCTGTTAATGTGACACCAACTCCACAAGGTTCCAAAAGCCACAAAACTTTGTCTGAGCTCAGGAGAGACCCTCTAAGTCCCTTTTTGTCCCCTCAGAGGGACCCAGGAATGCAGAAATGCCACCAGCTCCGAGCAACCCAAGCTTGGTGTTTATCCCGTGGGGGAACGGGAATTCCACACCAGGGCAGGACACCGAACAAACCCTCCCTGCAGCCTGACCCTCCCGTTCACCTGGAGAGGGAGCAGGGAAGGATCTCCTGGGAAGCAGAAGCTCAGAGGAGGCCGTGACAGGGCAGATCATGGGGAAAGCTGTGGGAGACAGAGGGAATTGAGGGAATCCTTCCCAGAAACCAAAGCCAAGGATTCATGGGAGAATCCTGCTCCCCGCTTTGCTGCACAAGGATACGTGGAACGCGCTGTCCCTGGCAGTTCAGGATGCAGTTTTGCATGATTCAAGCTGGGAGATGCCCTGGAAAACGAGGAATATCCCAGCTGTCTCCTCCAAATTCTCCTCTGTCACCCCACAGAGCTCTCAGGAGCAGCAGCGGCCTGGTGAGGGCAGGGCTGGCCCATCCGGCACCGAACAGCACCTGGAAAAATCCCCTTCTCCCCGCTTTTCCCAGGGACAGGCACCACCCTGAGCCGCTCCCCTCTGGCCACCAGGCAATTCCCACATCCTTCCCAGCTTCATTGTCCATAAAACTTCAATCCCGAGGTTGAAAGGTCCAAAAGTTCCTTGGCGGGGGGAGAGAAGAGACCCTGAAGCAGAGCCAGAAGCTGCAGGACTGCAAACCTCATCTCCAACCTTATCTCCAGCCTTATCTCCAGGGGAGCTGTAAACCTGGGATAATCCAAGGCTGAGTCCATGCACGGGACTTTTGTCTCCTCCCAGATCCCCGGACATGACCCCACCTTATCAGGCAGTGTTGGCAGTCACGGTTATGTGCTGGCTGATAAGGGAGAGATAAGAAACGGCTTTATCTGCCCCTTCTTTGGCTCACAATCCTCACCCAGATCCACCTAAAAAAAGAGATAAATCCGGATCTATCAACCCAAGATCTGCATCAGCTGTGGATATCTGATACGAGTCCTCCCAACAAGAAGTTTCCCTGCTCTCTTCTCTCCTACAATCCCACTTCACCACGTGAAAAAGGAGAAAATCTGATTTTTGGGCCCTGATTTACCTCCCTTCCACAGCAATTCAAGCCCCGGATTTCTTGTCCTGCCTCCACAGCCCAGCAGAAATATTTCCCTCCTCTTCTCTGTGTCTGCCCTCAGGCATCTCAAGACTAAACACTTCTCATTCCTTTACTTTCCTTAAAAACCCTGAGCAAATTTCTTCCCAATCACCTTCACTACTCCTCACTGCCTTTTGCCTGCTCCAGGATTTTGCTTTTTACGGGAATATTCATCTGCAGGAAGAACTTTTCCTTCCAAGACCCAAAGAAATAATTTGTGTTATCCCAATTTTGGGTCTAAAGGTGAGCAGGGTTGGTAAAAAGCGCAGGAATTGAGCTGTTAGGAGCAGAGGAATTTCTGAAGTGGATGCAAGGTGCTGCTTAAGAGAAGAAGGTTTTGTGTGAAAAGCAGCTTTTCCTTGATGTCTGACACTGGATTTTTGGAATTTGCTGCTCGGGGGTTTAGCCACCTTTGAATAATTCAGTTTTTGAACAGGGCCAAAAGTTTTGGTTTAAGGTCTGCTTGGAGGAGACACGAGTGGCAAGAAGCCAAATCCAAAGGTGGTTTTTTTGCTTCCAAAAGCTTCATTCCTCCTCTGTCACTGATGCTGCAACACGAGCCCGGCAGGAAAGGCAGAGGTTGGAGCGATCCCTGCGAGGAAAGACAACACCCCACGCCACGTCTCTTCTTCCAAAAACTCCTTCTTGATTTATCCAGGAATTGTGCAACCTTGTGTTAAGGCACCTGAATCCCGTTCTGGAGCAAATATCCCAACTGCTGGATTTTGCAGTTCCTTTTTCCCTTCAAAATGTGGGATCTCGATGAGCAGGGAGGGAGTAAGGGCTGGTTTGGAACGCCCGGGCACAGCTGGAGCGCAGGGAGGGCTCAGGGGATGCAGCCCCAGGCCGACTCACCGGGATTTTAGACACAGAACCAGTTCAGGCATCACTTTTTTTCCAGTCAGGCCCTTTGGCCTTCCCAGCTTTCTGACCAGCCCTTTCCCAAGCCCTTCCAGCCTTCCTCCGTCAGGATGAGAAAGGCGAGATCCCCAAAAACATCAGCCTCCGAATGTGGGAATCCAACTCCGCTCCAGCGCCAAGGGGACTCGGTGACTTTGCAGCGAGTGACGGTTCCCAAGATCGCATTTCCAGATGGAAAACATTCCCTGCTGTCCCCAGAGACAGCTCCTGCACGTCTTCTCCTTGGGATTGCAGCGGTGCCCGCTCCAGGAGCTGGGATCGGGCTGGGATGCGCTGGGGACACGGCGATGCCACGGTCCCTGTGCCGCTGGAGAGGGGACACTCCCTGTGCCCAGGCAGGTCACCGACACGGCCCACACCGAGAGCACAACCCCAAAACACCCCAAAAACCCCATCCAGCGGGGACACAAGGCGATGATCCAGGTCTGGGCCCATCCCAGCACTTCGATGAGGAGCCCCAGGGCCTGGAGGGTGAAGCCCCCCTCAGTGCCAGCCCCGGGTACCCCCACACCCCAAATCCCCCCAAAACCCACTCTGCCATCGCTGCTGCTGCCTCCCCTCACAAACCCTGAGGCCGGTGGGAGAGCCCTGACCCCGATCCCACTGGAATGGGTTCCCTGACCCTTTATCCCCCCCCAAATCCTCTCCGCGGCCCCGCACCTGGCCAGCAGCTCCAGGAACACCACGTTGCTGCAGCAGCCGCCGAACACCAGCCCCACCGCCACGGCCGGGTGCATAGTGTCGCTCCGGGCAACGAGGCGGCGTCCCGGACCGCCCCCGCATCCCGATCCCGGGATTCTGCCCCGATCCCGGCCCCGGCCTCGCCGCCCCCGCTTCCTCCGGCCGCCGGTAGTTCGCTCCCCGCCCGCCGCGCCGCCGCCGCCGGGACTACAACGCCCGGCAGGCGCCGTGCCGCCTCAGCGCGGCTCCCTATGGGCGCCCCGCCGCGGGGCACGATGGGAGTTGTAGTTCTGCAGGAGAGCGGTAATGGCGGCGCTGAGGTGGCGTCAGGAGGAGGCGTGGCTCAAGCGCTGTTCGTGGTGAGGAGCAGCCCGTAATTGACTTTTTGGGGTTATTTAGTGACCCCAAAACTCCAGAGAGAGACGGTTCCTAAGGAGTCCGTGCCAAATAATTCCTTCGCTGTTCAAAATAATGAGTATTATTGAAAGACTGGGAGAGCTGGGGGTGTTCACCTGGAGAGGAGATAATTCCAGGGAGAGCTCAGAGCCCCTGGCAGGGCCTGAAGGGGCTCCAGGAGAGCTGCAGAGGGACTGGGAACAAGGGCTGGAGGGACAGGACACAGGGAATGGCTTCCCACTGCCAGAGGGCAGCGATGGATGGGATCTTGGGAAGGAATTCCTGGCTGGGAGGGTGGGGAGGGTCTGGAATGGAGTTCCCAGAGAAGCTGTGGCTGTCCCTGGATCCCTGGCAGTGTCCAAGGCCAGGCTGGACATTGGGGCTTGGAGCAGCCTGGGATGGTGGGAGGTGTCCCTGCCCACGGGATTTGAACTGGATGGGCTTTAAGATCCATTCCCACCCAAAACATTCCATGATTCCATCAGGGATGAAATGTCCAGTTCTAAGGTTTTGTGGAATCCCCCCCAAATCATCTGTCAAACCCTCTGTAAGTAATAGGAACCACCTCAACTAAAAAGAGGGAATTCCATCCCACAGGTATTTCGTTTTCAACCTATTTTTGATCTGAACCAGACCATGATCTATTTTTAATCTTTAAATACCACAGGTGAAAAATCCCAGGAAAAAATTCCAAGGAGCTACAATCAGTCCAAGAACAAAGCGACTTCCAGCACCTCCGAGAATGTGAACGAAGCCTTGGCAGCTCCTCTGCTGCTAAAAGCTGCTAAAGACAGGGTGAAACTGCCAGGTTTACCCATTTTTTTGGGCTTTCTGACTCCAAACTGGAGATCCCAAGGTTTCCAGTCCTTACCTGGGGGCTGGAAATGGAGATTGATCGGAGTTTGTGTCCTCAGGACCTCAAAACCTGGAAACCGAAACAACGAGAGCCACAAATCTTTGGGTTTCTTGTGGGTTTTGCCTGCAGATAAAAACCCTGCAGTCTCTTGATGAAATCATCACAAAATCAGGGGGTTTGGGGCCTCCTGTGTGGCATTTCCAGGTATTTTGGCTTGGATGTTCTGCCAGCAAATAAATCTTTGGGGCTCCTGTGAGACCCTGGAAACCCAAAGGTTCTGCTGAGGTTTTGCTCCCACTTTCCTTTGACTCCAGGAAGCAGCTCCGAGAATGGACACGGCATCAAAATCCTCCTGATTTATTGCTCTGCTCTCATCCCCTCCCATCGTGGGGGTCTAGAGAGGTCATTCCATGGGATTTGGGCTCCCAGATCCGTGGATGGACAATTTATTCCATGATTAGCACCGTTCCTCGCGTCAAAACATCTCAAAAAATGTCACATTCCCAAATAATGCCCAGATCCAGCGAGGAGCGGGCAGTGAGGACACGGCTTCTTTTTGGGTATAAAGAGAATTTTTTAGCTATGAATTAAAATTTTGTATTTTTAACAGAATCCTTGAGGTTGGAAAA